>PUHP01000129.1:0-50861 GCA_006783085.1 Colletotrichum shisoi | reverse complement strand
CGCCACGAGCGCCCCCGGCGCGCGCGCGAGCGCCGACGCGACGCTGCCCACCATGAAGACGGCGTCGGCCAGGACGAGGATCGGCTTGCGCCCGAAGACGTCGCTGAGTCGGCCCCAGAACGGCACCGACGCGGCGTTGGCGAGAAGGTAGGCGGCGCCGATCCAGGCGAAGCCCGAGTCCGAGGCGCCGACCTCGCGCGCGATGGTCGGCAGCGCCGTCGCGATGATGACGGCATCGAGCGCCGCGAGGAAGACGGCCATGCAAAGCGCCAGCATCAGGACGGCCGTCTGGGCCCGGCTGCGGCCCGGCGGTATCTTGGCCTCCGTGGTTGTCGTGCTGCCTTCCTCGCCTTGGTCGGTACTTCTTTTGTCTTGGTCGCCCTCTCCATCTCGATCGTGCGGCGGCGTGTCGTGCGGAGGAAGATTCTGAACCTTTTCAGCCGTCATCGCAGATAGCAAAGATATCCCGTGTGTCGGGCGCACGACATGTTGCTCGAAACTTCACTCGGGACTGGATTCATATACCTTCTTGCGCAAGGAACCAAAGAGGCACCGGTCCTATTTCTTTTCTCCGTCTCTCTGCTTCACAGCATACGGCAGGGTCGTCGTGGCATCATCGTTGTCTGATATCAAGAGAGCCCCTTACACGCTGGACCTTTGGATACTTCGGTACGACCCACCGTACATGCGATGGAGGGCATCGAGCAACGGGGGTTCCAGGGACGTGGAAAAGGGGCGACGTTGGTCAGATGTAGCTGCACGGCACATGCGCCGGAGCCACACGTTCAGCTTTATCCGCTGCAAGCTGAGACTGTGCAACTCGTCATATGGTTGGCTGTTGTACGAGTTCGTCATTGGGGCCGGCCTGACTCTTGTCTCTCGCTCGTCATGCCGACGATACTCCTTGAGGGAAGTCCCGAAACTGATATCCGTTGACAACCAACGATTCTTCTACCGAACCCCCCCACCCCCCAAAGAAAATGCCAGAGAGAAAAGAGCCCGAAAATCCCAGCGCACAACGGCCGTACGTACGGATCCAAAAGTGCTATTCCGATCAACCGATGGGCGAGGCTTTCAACCCCCTGCCTGTTGGTCGGGCTTAGCTATGCCCGCCGTTTTCGCGGGCTGACGCTGGGCGGACGAAAAGTGGACAAACGAGACAGACACCCAGCATCACTTTCTGATCGGCCTTAAGACCATGGTTCTCGAGGTATCATTCTTTTGTCTTCTTCAAGCCCTCTTCCCAACGCAAAACATTTGATGACGCAGGGGAGAGGAGGCGCGCGCGCCCTCTCCAACCGATTGCGTCACCGGAACACTGCGTGGAGCAAAAAAATAAACCTGCAAGAAACGGGCTCCGAAGCGGACACGAGACGAGGACAAGAAATGGAGGTGGTAGAGGGAGAAGAGGAGAACGCTCGGCCCGGCGTCTAGTGGAAAGGGGGAGGCGGCCGACAAAACCGCGTCTCCGATAAGCACGATCATGCGGACGGCCGACATCACGCCGAGGAGGAGCAGTGCACCATGTGACGGAACCCCCTTGGAATATTCGTTGCAGATGATGGCTGTGCCTTGCGTAACCGTGTCTTCTTTTCGTAGGACATGCGTGTTGCAATCGTGTCCTGTCGTCATGGCCCTGAAGCTACTTGGCTGAAGGGGCATGCGTCAACTGTGAATGGATGGATGGATGGATGGATGGATAGGTGCCTGTCGATCAGAATCACTGTGGCGTGCGTGTTCTCGTCTATTTTTGCCTTTTTCTAGCGGTCTTCCCGAGTGTTCTCACCCCCGTTCTCCCAAGGTTCCCGTTCATCTATTTGAGCCTCGTATTCATGTCCCAAGGCTCGCCTTTTGCAACGTGCTAGGCGGTTGACATGCGCCATGTGGTGTTTCGTGACGACCAGTCACACGACCTTCGAAGCGCATGCGAGCCTCGCGGAGTTCTTGTCTCACCAGCGGGGAGGGTGGACTCGGGGTCTTTTGCCGGGGACTGAGATTCACCTTGCTTCCTTCGGCGGTTGTGAATGGAAGCCGGATGAGGGGAAAGAAGACTCAATTTGTGTGCTGTGAAAAGACTGACTAGCCGTTCCCCCCTCTCCTCCTCTGCATGCAGTCGGCCAAGCTGGAAAGCCGGTAGTGAGGCGGTAACAATATCGTATATCAAAACAAAACAAGTCGAATTCGCAAAGCGCGCCCACGAGACAAGACAGACGATAGCGCAGGGGCATTGTCGCCGTCATTGTCTCGGTTCAACACGCAGTCCCGGCGATGGCGTAGCAGCACTTTCGCGGTCGAGTGGCGAATGACTCGAAAGACAAGCGTATCTAAACACGTATGGGGTATCATCAAAATGCAAAACAGAAACGAAAAACTCCCCTCATCCTCCTCCTCTTGCTGTCGTTTGTTTCCAAAAACGTCCCCCCCCCCCCCCCCCCCCTTTTTTTTTTTGTTCCCACGAGGCGGTCCAAAATGCGATAGCGCAAGAGCATTGTCGCCGGTCACCGCCTCCAGTTCAATACAGCCTTTTCGTATGAAAGGCATATCCAAACGTCGGATGGGTAATATATATCCGTAGTGTGTGTGTGTTGTGTGATTAAGCCAAGTTGTCGAATTAGAGTTGCCAAGCAATGGCATAAAGAAGAGAATTCGCAGGTTGAGCCGCTTCAAGAAGGCAAGACGCCGTACCCGTTGTGGATCTGGGGGAGGCCATTGGCGGTTGACAGTTGTTGAATCCTTCGAAGCAGAAATTACCTCGATCATTGGTCGGCCCGGCGTCGACACGGAAGTCATTCAGGCTTCCTGGCGTTGGTTGTTACGGGGGAACAACTTGCCGAAGCCTCGTTCCCGGGCCTCACGCCTCGCGGCACCGTCCTCGATTTCGCTGGAGGAGTCGTGGTTCGACATCCTGGCCGCGGGCTTGTTGCCGAAAATCTTCAACAGGAAGAACATGGCAAAACTGCTGAGGATGCTCAGACAAAGGATGCCAATCATTGCGTAGTTGCTCCGTCGGTACTGGTAACGGCCCTTGGCAGCGTCCTCCGGCCATCCCGTGTAAAGGGCGTAGGTGGTGACGATACTTCCCAAGTTTCCGAGGCCGGACACCAGGGCAGTAGCAGCCGCCACTCCAACCTCGCCGTGCCGGCGTTGGAAAATCTCGTTTGTCCAAGTCATGCAGTTGGGGACTGTTGGGCCCAGGCCAAAGCCAACCATCAGAAGCCCGCCGTACCGAGCCCATCCGTTGTCGAGGGCGAAAGTGACGACAAGCAGCCCGGTGATCTGAAGGCACACGGCGGCCGAGAAGATGAATGGCCGATGACCGTGGAAGCGGTCCGAAAGTGGCATCACCAGCAGAATGGCGATCAGATCCATCTGGGCCGGGTTAGCTGGTGCTGGAGAAAGACGGTGCGGAATACTCACAATCCAGATGGGAGCGAAGAGCAAGCTGACTTGGATGCTGGATGCTGTGGGCACAATGGAACGAATGATGACGGAGCCGTAAAGCTGAGTGCCAATGCCGACGCCGACGACTCCGAAGTACATGAAAGTCAAAGGCCAGAGACGCCAGTCGATCAGGACTCTGACGAGGTCCCTGAGGGTCCAGGGTCTCGGATGATAGACCCGACGAAGGTCATGGTAGTGAATGACGGCGTCCTGGCCCGAAAGGGCTTCCGGGGTGGGTGGAAGCCACTTCAGCCAGGCCGGCCTTTGACGCTTCTGTCCAGGAGGAAGGGGGCGGTCGGGAAGCCACCAGAGCAGGCAGAACCCAAGCACGATGGCGACGAGTCCGTAAATGAGGAACATCCAGCGGAAACCAACCAGACCTCCAAGGCCATCCATGAGCTGGAAGCCGGCAGATACGAGACCCACGACGGCAGCCGAAAGCTGGGCAGCGGTAAAGTACATGCCGATTCTCTTGCCGGTCCGAGAAGGCGGGTAGAACAGGGTCAGATAGTAGGACATTCCCGGCCACATGCCTGCAATGACAACGCCCAGCAAGAACCGAAGCAACCTGGGGCGGTCATGTTAGTCAGGATCAACAACCGGGGTTACGAACGACATACTTGACACTCCAGGCACTCTGTACGGCAGCGAAGCAGGTGCCGATGATGCCGGTGGCGATGACGATTCGAGCCATCCAGATTCGGGGGCTCAGCTTGGCCATGACCAGGTTCGAGGGACAGTCGAAGATGACATAGGCGACGTAGAAAAGAGCCAGCGCGGTCGAAGTATCCCGTGCCGACAAACCGAGAACCGACATCAAGTCATGACCTTGCGCCGCGTTCATGGTTTGGGCGATGCCGATATTGGACCTGATGGCAGAGCAGAGGAAATACAGTGTCCAGAAAGCTGCTAGAACGTTAGATGCTTTGTTACACCGAGAAAGGGACAATGTAGTGAGTGAGTGAGTGACCTGGAATGATGCGAAGGTCGAGTTTTCTAAGGACTGATTAGCATCGTCTGTGCATTTGGAATGGCGATGGCAGCATTGAACGGGCGTACCGGTAGACCTTCTCGACCGTCTCGACATCATATTCCTCCTGTTCCTCGTCCTCGTCTCGATGGGATGGTCCAGCCGGAGTATCTGCGCCCGACGAAGCAGCCGCAGTGCTGAGAAAGTCAATGGGTTGCTTGTCGTCGGCGCTGCGCGCTTCCCCATGTAGGTGAGCCATACTTGACCACGGAGCAATGGACGTGCGTGCTACTGGTCCCTTTTCTGGCCACACTCTCACAAAAGGCTGATTGGTAGAACACTGGTGGATTCGTCTCGGGTCCCAGTCGGCTCAGGATTGCGCTTCCAGGGTGAAGCAACCAGCGCGAGGTGTGATCTCTGCAGTGGATGCTCAAGTAGGTGAGTGAGTGTATCCGTAAGGTAGGTAGGTAAGGTAGGTCGTAAAAGACTTGACGAGCGGATATTATACAGGCGGGTTTTATTTCCTTCTGAAAGGCCTTCGGAGCTCGTAGTGGACACCTCCCAAAGCGCAGCAGCTAGAGCTCTTCTTTTTCCCTCAGGCGGTTCTGGCCTAGCTGCACTAGCAGATCTAGGCATGCAGCCCAAGGCCTCTCAAGCGGGCTAAGGGAGCGATGCCCTCTCCAGTGACCTTTCCAGTGGCCTCTGTTCAGCCGTTCTCGCCCAACAGAAAATGGCGCTCCACCCTTCTCTCGCTGCCATTTGTCCGTCGTCTGCGGTGAGATCCACATTTTCGATCTTTTAGCGACTCCGGACTCGGTCACTAGAGCCAGCCCACCTGTACAGAGTACGGATACAGAGCAGCGCTATTGCACGTGTAGACCGGCCGGTCGAGGGTTGGGGCACATCGAATGGTGGCCGAAAGAGCCAGCGGTTCGTGTTTTTCTATAATGAAGAAAGAAAAAGAGGAAAAGAAAAAAACAGTTACAGAAGAAACATGGGTGAGTCGTTCGCTTATGCACGACTTGTTAATTATCACAGTACAAAAAGCCCGAGACATGTTGTGTGTAGCAATGAGCCCGAGGTACTCTGACGGAGCAGATAGACTGACTGACTGACTGATGCTGGGCGATGACGAGATGGAACTCGGTTTGTGTGTGTATTTGTGTGTGTGTGTGTGTGTGTGTGTGTTTGAATGGGAGAGAGACCAGCCAATAGACAGACATTGGACGCTGCTTCAACCTCACACCCGCCCGCCCGTCTGGCTTGTCATCATGGCCGGCCCCCAAGATCCATTTGCCTCACATGTCTTCTACCGTCGCGAGTTGTCACAGTATATGCTTAGACACTCGTGTACCACCGACCTGTGTTTGTTCATAAACCTGCATCCATCAGTATTGCCCATCCCATGTATCCGTACATGCCTGGTTGGGCTGATACCCGCTACCCGCCTTCCCTTGGCCGTCACTGGCTTCAGGCATCAAAAAGTCTGCCTCAGAAGTGAGGGCAGACGCTCATCTTCCTAATCCCTTCTCCTCACCGCAAACCCCACTTCAGCGGTCTCATGCCCATCGACAATTCGACCTTCTCTCCTTTTCTTCTCTCTCGACTCGCTTCTAGTCTCTCTGGTGTCTGCTGTTAACACTCCGCTACGCCAGAACTGCCTAGCCAAGTCCCGGATTGGAGATCATGACTCTCCTTCACACATTCTCATTCTGCACATCGTTGCCAAGTCAGGTGCCTGCCTGCCTGCCTGCCTGCCTGCCTGTCCGATGCTCCTCTAGTTGCCTGGTCCCCATGTTGTCAGCCACAACTACGATGCGCAATTATCTCGATGCGGCCTCACGAACTCGCAAGCTTGGCTCGCTAGCCAGCTGCTTCACCGAGGCAGCCGGTGACGATCCACCGTGAAGGAGTCCAGATCTGGTTCTGGTCCTGGTCCTGTCAGCGCGGGATTGTCCTCCACACACACCCGTCGTCCTCCCGTCACAACAACTAACCCAGTCACCGGCCAAGAGGCCGAATAGGCATCCAACTGCTCAGCTAGTAACCGATCAACAGCGGCGGCTTCTGGCGACCCAGAAGTATGGTACGCCAACCACCTGGACGGCGAGTATTGGGAAGACTACCCGAGTTCCAGAGGGGGAGGTGGTGTGAGCCGTTGCCTGTTGTTCATGGTTCAAGTAGACCCAAGACGCGCGAGTGCGAAAGCAGGCCACTGTACAGAGTACACAACCAGTGATTCTCTGTGCGTAACCTCGTCGTGAGCTCCAATGAGCAAATGCCAGCAGTCTGCCTGCGTGGTTCCTTACGAAACCTACCTCTTGCATGCATGCATCATGTTACCACTTGTAACATGTCCTGTCGAAGAAGGCCAACCGTTGCCTGCGAGAATCCGCACATCGTACTTGGGCATCAGAAGAACGACATCACTAACGCCAGTTGGAACGCCGCAGCCCCCAATGGTACGCTTGTCACCGAGAATCATTTGTTGGCCTAAGTGGGCAGTACCACCAGCTTGGCCGCCAGTTGCTAGGCCTCTAATGGCTGATCCTGTCACACGGCCTCATTGCGGCTGTGAATATCGACTTTGGACCCATGCCTTGGTCTAACGCGGCTCAGTCGCGTTTGGCATTACCAATCATGGGCACGAGGAATACTTCTGGCCTCAAGGACCATCTCTATAAAAATCCTTCGCAAGCGGGTGAGTCCTCCAACACCATCCCTCTCCCATGCTTGGACTAACCGTGCAGACATCCTCGCCCGGTAAATTCAAGACATAGTCACGGGACCGACCCAGTGTCAACGAGGCGAGCGCAAACCCCGGTACAGGATGGCAGCCTTAACGCCAGCCGGCGAAGTGTTGTGACTCACCTTGGACGGAAGGCAATGCAGCCATCACCATCGCTGAAGAATCGAGTCACCTATTGTCTGCCGCCTAGATTTCCTACGCGACCGTAAGACATATAACGATTCAGTTGTCGCCCAGTACCAAGTCAAAAGTCTCGTATTTTGCTTTGTTTTATTACAGTGCATCAAGGTTGATTATCAAGCAGCTGTAAGTTGTTGTCCTTTGACTGAGTGAGCAGGGGGGGGGGTTCTCTTATGTGCTTTCGGCTTCTGCCTCCTCTCCCGCGCCACATTGAGCACGCAAGTGTGGGTCTATGTGGCTGGGTGGCGAAAGATAGTCACGTGGACTAGATCATCCACGTTGTGGCTGCTACCCGCTCTTCCGCCAGAATTCTCAGGCCAAACTAACTTTTCTGCCTTTCGCAGCACCACCCCCGGAGCTCATCGCAACTTGTGCAAGCTTGACGAAAGTACGCGTTCTCGAGTACGAAAGTGCAACCGCAGTTGCTGCACCCCACAAACTGCACCCTTTCTTCTTTCTTCCTTTCATTCATCATATTCTACGGTCCTGATTGCGCATTCCCCGCCAAGGACGTGGAGGTCACGACTTCCTTTCCCACCGGTCACGACATCCTACGGCCACTCTACATCATTCGTTGCAAGTTTCATTTGGTAACCACCACATCGCATTCAACATGAGCGTCGTCTACGAACCCCGGACGTTCCTGCACGATGGGTCCTACCCTCCGATCGGCGACCCGGACCACGACCACAACGTCGACCCGACAGCACAGTACCAAGCGACCGACGTCCCAGACCTAGCGTCCTACAACCCGACAGCTTCGATGCTCGGAGATGATCGGTCTCTGATGCCGGATGGTCTCGACGACGGTTCCGTGGGTGTCCCCGATGCTACGCGACTCGATCTCTCCGCTCCCCCGACCCTCGCCTCTCTCCCCTCTCAACTTCCCGCGTTACCCGAACCTCTGCCGTCAAACAACAAGGACGAGGGCGAAGCCTCAACACCATCTTCGAGGGTTAAGTGTATAGCCAAACCCGAACGCGAGGTCACAAAACAGCCCGACGGAAAGTTCTACTGTACTTTCCCGGGATGCACGGAAGAGACGCAAGTTTTCACACGGAAGTGCGAATGGAGGTAAGCATAACTCGCCCCAAAACTCGCCACTCTTTGTAACCCCACTAACATACTTCTCCCATCAGCAAGCACATGGACAAACACGAGCGACCCTACCGATGCGCCGCCGAAGGCTGCGAAAAGCTCCCGGGCTTTACATACTCAGGCGGTCTCCTCCGCCACGAGCGCGAGGTCCACGGCAAGCACGGTGGCCCGAAGAACACAGTCAACTGCCCGCACCCAAACTGCAAGCGCCATACAGGCAAGGGCTTCTCACGCCAGGAGAACCTGAACGAGCACCTTCGACGGGTCCACACTAGCGACGGCTCCAGCACCGTCCAGGAAGACGTTCAGACGGGCAGCGACGGTGACAGCGAGAAGGCCGGCGTCTTCGGCGCGGGGAACAAGCGGAAGCGCTCGAGGAAGAGCTCCGACGCGGGGCTCGACGAGCTGCGCGAGGAGATCAAGCGCGTGCGTCATGAGAACGAAGAGCTGCGTCAGCAGCTCGACAGGCAGGGCCAGCACAGCTTTGCCATGATGACGCAGATTGCGGAGCTGCAGGATGCGCTGCGCACGAATCTCGACGGCACCGGCCTGGGTGCGCCTACGGCCACGATGTTGTGACAATCAGAGTCAACGCCTGCGCCCCCGCCCGAAAGCGATAGCTTTCTCTCGAACTTCCCGTTACGGCGTTACGACAACATTTCACCCTAGACATCTCCGGTGGTCGCGAAGACTCGCTCCAGGCTGCCACAATCTCCACCACTCCAAAGCCCATCGCCCCCAATCCGCTTACGCATACGCATACGCACCACGCCACCCATCACATCACGTACACAATCTGCTCACGAAGCACGCATCAACGAGGCGTTCCGGGGGCCAGAAGCGCTTTTCATGATCCAAACCTCATCTCTACCTTTCGACTCTCCTCTTTTTCCTTATCATCTTCCCTAGGCGTGTGGTCACACGCCCCGTGTAAAAGTCTGGCACAACGTGGGTATAATTCTACAAGAGAGGGAACCGGCGTTTTCTACGGCAATCATTCTTGGGAGGGTGTTGCGATTTTTTGTCTTCATTTTCACCGGTGGCGAAGCAAAGAGAACGATGACGACTTACTTTTTTGATATCCCACTCTCACAATTCCCTTTCTCCTAATCCCATCTCTTCCTCTTCCTCACTTTCCTTGGAGCGTGAAACAAGTCAGAGGGTGAGGTAGAAAAAGAAGGGGGGGGTGAGAGAAATACCCTCCCTCTTCCAGAATCCCCCCTCCTATTGCAATGCCAGCAAATGGTAGATTGTACATTTCCTCTCGTCCTTGCCCCCTCAACTCATGGCTTCAAACTTGTTGCTCAACACAACGTTGTAATTGTATTGTTATTGTATCTTGCCTGACCTTTTTCAACATGTAGTAACATAGACCTGAGGAGATGGGACAACTTTTGTTCATGAAGAAAAAATGATGTGAAACAAAGGCAGACGTCCCCTCCCACAAAACCAAATTTACAAACCCTCCTCTTCTCTCTCCTATTTATACTGACATCCGTGAACATTTCTGTGACTTTTTTTTTCTTTTCCTTTTTCCTTTTTTCTTTTTTGCTTCTGCAAGACTACTTTCCGTCTATCAGTGTTGTCCATTTGACGTGATCTACGCGGCTCCAAAAGTCTTGGTTGAACACCCCATTGCTTACAGTCCCCCCCCCCCCCCCTGGGGAGTACGTGAGATGATGTACCCTCGAGGTGCTTTACGCGTCCATCGCCGACATGGGAACGCCCGGGTACGCGTCGTCACATGCGGTTTTGCCTGAGGCCAACCGCCTATCCTGCGCAGGGGAGGGGGGTCGGATGCACGATGCACGAGTGACGATCATCTCAGGCCGAGTAATGGGGGGTTTGGTGACTGGTGAGGGTGGGATGGAGATGTGAACTTGGCGATGCTGGTCTTACCTCGCTTCTATCGAAATTCTCAATGTATTCATCTGGATATCCAGCCTTGGCCTACCCACCTACATAGTTCATGCGACACTGGGAGCCCGAGTCAGCAGAAATGTCTTCAATCATAACAAACACCAAGTTCCTAGTTGCCACAGCTAGATCTAGACCTCAAACACCTCACCGACGCCTTCGGAGCCGCCCCGCCGGTTCTCAACGAGGTCCAGCCTCCATCTCTCCCAGTTCTTGAGAGTGCGCTTGATCTCCTTGATGCGCTCGAGACGCTTCTTGGACTCCTCTTCCTGCGCGCGGCGGAACGCGTCCTCATCAAAGTCCACGTCATCGTCCTCGAGTAGCTCGTCATCGGCAGTGCCTGTGAGGGCGTTGATGCCGCTCTGGAAAAAGTCCCCGATGCCTCCGGGTTGCTTCCTCTGCGCGGACGGCGACGTGCCGCGGCTACCACCAAGGTCAACGTTTTCGAAGCTGGGGCTGTTGAGCTCGCGGCGCTTCTCCTGCCAGTGCCCGTGGCGGAGCTCGTAGACCTCGGCCTCGAGATCGCGGACCTTCTTTTCGAGCCGCAGGCGCTCCTCGTTTTCGAGCTCATCGACTCCATCGTCGTCCAGGCCACCGCCGCCTTCGGCAGACTTGCGGCTGCGTAATCTCGTGTTCTCACTCTCCAGGCTTTCGACTCTCGCTTTGAGCTCGCTGACCTCCTTCTCGGCACGCTCTTTCTCCTTGCGCAGTGCCTGCGTCCGCGTGTCTTGTTCCTTGTGCAGCGTCGTCAGCGTCGCGACCTTCTTCTCCAGACCATCCGCCTTCTTCTCGGCCTCCAGCCTGGCATCGATGGATTCCGCGAGTTGGTGCTCTAAACTGCGAAGTTTGGTCTCTGCGCTTGTGCGCTCGCTACCCTCGCGAACGGCCTTTTCCGCCGTACGGTCAAGGTTCTTCCGCAAGTCTGTGAGCTCTTGCTGCGCTTTGGTGGCGGCCTTCTCAGACCGAGCAAGCTTCTCCCCCAGAGCCGCGATCTGCTCGCGCTCTGAGGATGTGCCGCTGGCCTGACGTTCAACCTGGGCGCGCAGCTTCGAGAACTCGATCTCCATCGACTCGATGGTCGCTGTCTTGGCGGCCAGCTGGGCTTCGAGCTCAGCAGGGGGTGATGACATTGAAACCGATGGCGAGGATCCATGACGAGCACCAGAGCGAGAGGCTTGTTGCTGGAGCTGAGAGTTCTGGCGCTGAAGGGCCTCGATCTCAGATTTCTGTTCACAAGCATGTTAGCATCATGAACAACTGCTATCGCACATTCGAAACCAGTAGAGTTCTCACCAGCTTCTCAACTTGACTGTCTGGTCCGCCCTTGGCTTCGCCCTCGGTCTCGCGCAAGTCAGCAAGCTCCTCTTCAGCCTTCTTCCATCTCTTCTCCGAGTCGGTAGACTCTTTGACGAGGCGCTTGTTCTCCTTCTCGAGCTCTTCTATGCGAGCAACATGCTTGCGGTAGATATCGGTGGCGGTTTCTCCCTCCGGGCCCTGAGCCCCCCCAGGTCCACTGCCGGCTGACACAGATCCTTGCCTGAACGAGGCAGATCGAAGCTTGGACTGTTCAGCCAGAGACGGCTGGGATGCAGTTGGCGATGCCGGGTGGTCTGCGACAGCTTCCGCCGCCTCCCTTTCTTCCTCGTTCGTCTCTTGGTTGGGGGTTTCGGGCTCGGCAGCAGTTGTTGGCTCGGGTTCGGGTTCCTTTTCCGTTTCCTTAGGGGTGCTAGGTTCTGTCGTCGTCGTCGTCTCGGCTTTATCCTTCTTGGATGATCCGGCAGCGGCTTTCTTGGTCTTTTTCTTCTTCATCTCTTCCACCTGGTAGGCTGTCAGTGCCGGGTTAAAAGTCGCTTGCTAGGGATAGAAGCTCACCCTCTTCCTAGCCGCAGCCAGCTTCTCGGCCTTGGCTTTCTCCTCTGCGTCGGCCATCGTGAGTCAGTAGACGTAGTTGCTGTTTAATTTGCCAACGAATTAGTGCGGTGACGGCGACAGTTGTAAAATTTGTGAAAGAAATCTGAAAGTCGTTGCTGGAAGGTTTGTGGTTGAATGCGAAAGGGATCGCGAATTGAATGGTCGGGCAGATTTGGCTGGCAGGAGCTTGCTTCAGCTTAGCTGTCCACTCGTGTCAGGAACAAGCCACATTCCACTATCGGTAGTGGTGTCCAGGTAGGTATGGTACCGACAGTGCGTGGGCAGGGGCCTTTCACCTAATAGCATGCGGGCGCACGCTTTACGCGGTATCGCGGACGCTAAAGTTACAGGGAACAACTCTATCCCATAAGCATCTTCCTTCACCTTCACATCTTGACATCTCCAACGTCGCCCATCAACCAACAAACAACACTCCTTAATACTCTTTTGGCTTTCAGGGAACCATCCTCAGCCGGTGTACTGATTGGTTAGACTGGAATCTTACCTCCTGAAGTACGCAGTCATCGTTTCAAAAAATAGCAGTACTCTTTGTGACTGACTTACTGGCCCCTGACTGACCCTGGCATATTTGGGCTTTATGTCACTGCTTCATGGAAAAGTCAACATCATGAGACGACGAACAGGTCGCGGCACCCGTCGAATGGGAGCCTGATTCGAAGGTTCCTCCGATCCACACAGCTATGGACGAACACAGTCCAACAACTCAAGCGGGCTTGGTGACAGCTCAACGGCACCGCTCAACTCTCTGTCCCCTGCACTCTCGTACGGTCCACTCGACAATTTCCAATGCGTTGGCGCCTTACGTCGTCCTGGTCGCATTGCTCCAACTGCTCCAACCCTTCTCTCGCGCACGCGACTTGATTGGCAAGCCCTCGGTCGTTTCGTCTGCGCCAATGTCCAGTTGGCACCAGTCCCGCACCCAAAATGGATGTGAAATGCATTCGCGCCTCCAGTGACAAGGGGACTTGTCTCTCAGTGTCTGTCTGTCAGCGCGGGATGCGACAGGCAAGGGGAGGGGTGCTCTGCAGCCTCTGCTCTGTCTGTCGCTCGTCAGGACGACCGACCTGCCCTGTCCTGCGGTCCAGAGGGACGACTTACCTCATTCAGGCCATAGGAACAAGCTGCCGCAGTAGCAACAAGACTGGCACCTTTTTTGTGCCGCCCAGATGTAAGACGGGTACTAAGCTGACCTGCTCTTCGAGAAATGCTCTCCTCCAACACCATCCGACCTCCCAGCGCGCGCTGGAGGAGGAAACGAGGACGGCAGTAGGTCGTCATGGGGCAGTGTGTTTCGAGCGGCACCTCCGGCGCCGACAACGGCAGCAGCAGCAGCAATAACGCCTATAACAACAACCTTGGCAAACCCAGCCCTCGCTGCCAGGCTTCTGGTTGCCAGAGAGCTTGCGATTCAGGGCCCAGGTCGCGATACTGCACTCAACATGCTGTGTGTAGACGACAGGGATGTACCAGGCCGCGATACCGCAAGGGCCCATACTGTCAAGAGCATTTAGGTGAGTGTCCCACCCGGCTTCTTCGATGGTATGCGGGTTCTCTAACTCTCGAGCCAGATACGTGTCGGGTGTCCAGGTGTACCAACGACCAGGTCAGAGTTCACGATGCTCGCTTCGCCAATCATCTTTGTTGGGACCATCAGCCTGTCGAAATTCGCGAGGCCTGGTTCAACGGGACTCTTTTTTCAAACTTCGCAGCATCCGGGGCAGGTGCTCCCGATCATCAGCAGCAGCAGCAGCGCGCCCGACAACGCCGTTCGCGCCAGAACACCAATCCCACATTGGCCGAGGCCGCTCCAGAACCAGTGCATGAGCCTCGAGAGCACATTTCCGAGGCCTCCTCGTCCGACGTCGATGACGATGACGATGCCTCGAGCGTGGGCCGCCGGCTGTCTACGATAGAAGAGACCAACAAAGCAGACACTGCGGTCTGCTTGGACAGGGCGCCGCGAGATATCTCTCTAGGAATAGAGCCAGGAACGCCAACCGCTCGTCGCAGTCAAAAGACGGTGCATTTCGCCGAGTCTCCCCTCCGGGTGTCCTTCCCGGAGAAGCACCACGGTGCGACGGCATCCGTCCGGGCTGCCGACCCTGTACAGTCTCCCTCGGCAACCCGCCTTCGGTCTTCCCGTCACCGGCGCAGCGTTGACGGTCGACACGCAACACGCTCGTCTCCCAAGACTTCGAGCAGTGCCGTCATCCCGGTGATGCATAAACGCGAGAAGCGTAGGAGCACCGGCAGCACCCCCAAGTCAGCCGACGCCAAGCGAGCATCGAGACCAAGGTCCAGCCCTTGAAGACAGACAAGCAGACCGGCCCCTGCAAACGAGGCTCTGACGTCGCGTTCAATGAGTCTCATGGTCAGTCTGTCGTCAGATAACTTTGCGGCGGCTACCTATCGTTCTGGGACCATCACGCTGCTTGTTATCGATTTTCTGCAGAGCGCCCTCTCCTGTTTCTTTTGGAAGTGGGGAGGGGAGCAACAGCAGATAGTGTGCTAAAGATCCCATGTCATATCTCTCAACGGCGGTAGAGAGGGTTCCACCTTTTGGTATCGGGCACGGCATTTGGCGGGGTAATGGCGGGGTACGGCGCGAACCAGGCGCTACAATCGCAAATGCAACCCGCGCCAAACCGCACCCTGTCTCTCTCTCTCTGTCTCTCTCTGTCTCTCTCTTTCTCTCTCGCTCTGTCTCTCTTTCACCAAGCCTCGTCGTCCCTCTCCTCTTCTATTCTCTTTTCTCCTTCCAACGCTGATCTTCTACCAGTTTGATCCGAAATTCGATACCCTCGTCGTCGTCGATATTCTTCCCTTGGCAATACTGATTCTTTTCCACACCCTCGTCCCCTTCCCTGTCTTTAAGATCAGCAAACCCCCAATTCACACACACCCACCCTACCACGCGCGACAGTCAGTGTCAGCCAATTGTCGTCATCGTCGTCCGCCGCCGTCCCCGACAACATAATGGCCTCCCTCCCCTCCCAGCACCCCTCGCTGGCGCTCCACCTGACGGACCGCGCCCTAAACCCGATCCTGACCTCGGCGCACTCCCAGGCTCAGCTCGAGGCCCTCACCTCCTTGACAACCACCTCCCTGACCGCCCACGCCGCCGCGAACCGCTTCTCTCTCGGCCCCGCCCAGCGCATCATCGTCGAGCACGGCCCGGGGAGCCCCGTCGTCCTGGCCTCCTTCCTCAACGGCGCTGACGCCCTGCCGCACGACGGAGAAGGCCCCGCCGCCATGAACAACAACTACAATCATACTTCCGCCGCCTCCTCGAGGCCCGTGTCGTCGGGCGTCGCGGCCGGTGCTGCCCGGACGGCGGACTCGTCGGTGGGAGGCGCGTCTTCTTCAGCGAGGACGGGCGCGATACCAGACGCCGGGAAATCAGACGATGACTCGGAGGACGCGGCGCCCATGCTCGTCGGCGTTGTGGTTGCGGCGACTGGCGAGGAAGCTATGGAGGCGCGTCGTGCCGCTGGAAGACTCGAGAGGGTGGGTAGGGAATTCCAGCGGGAATGGGCTGTCGAAGAAGGGGCGGGTGACATATCCCGCGGAGGATAGTGAAACAAACAGATACGCGCGATGGGTGTTGAGAGTCTGCTTTTTTATCGCAGCAGCGGCAACAGCGGTAGCAACAGCTGAGGGCATTGCTGAATATGGGAGACGAAGAAAAAAGAACCATTGTGTCCGCGAACGGACAATTGATGATGGGAGAACCATGGCCCGGCCGTGCGTGACTTGGATGGGTAGGCAGGCAGGCGGCCAGCGATCGATCATGATAAGGACATGAGCGATGAAACGAGAACTGACCGCATGAGGATTCGGCACGGCGTACCACCACCGCAGGTTGCAGCATCGATGTGCGAGAAAGCGCAATTCGCGTTAATCATAATCTTTTGATTTTGACGGTCTATATATACCGAGTTCATTTTCCCCGTAAACATCCATCATCGCGTTAAAAAAAAAGACCCAGAACAATCGCCCATTAACAAATTTCTACCAATGGATATAACCGCTCTAAATGATCTGCTGGAAAGCACGGTTGATAGGAGAGCGGACGTTGGGGACGTCCTTCCAGAAGTCGACGGTGGCAACGGCGCGCTTGGCAATGCCCTCGGGGGTGAACTCGAACTTCTGCAGAGGTTGTTAGTATCGTCATTGTGTCGAGACACAAGATGGGTGGAGCTTACCTTGTAGACATCCTTGTAGGGTCCGGAAGCACCGAAACGGTTGATACCGAACTGCTCGTGGGAGTATCTCTCCCAGCCGAGGGTGCTCATGACCTCAACGGACATGATGGGCTTGCCGTCGGGAAGGACGGACAGCTTGTAGTCCTTGGGCTGGGAATCAAAGACCTCCGTGCAAGGCATGGAGACGACACGGGCAGTGATGTTGTGCTTCTCCTTCAGGTACTGGACGGCATCAATGCAGATGCAGACCTCAGAGCCGGTGGAGACGAGGGTGATGTCGGCGTTCTCGGCCTCGTGCAAGACGTAACCACCCTTGATAGCCTTCTCGATGATGGAGCCCTCAAGCTGGGGCAGGTTCTGGCGAGAAAGGGCAATGATGCTGGGGGTGTGCTTGGAGGTCAGGGCAACGTAGTAGGCGGCGCTAGTCTCGTTACCGTCGGCAGGGCGCCAGACCATGTTGTTGGGGAGAGCACGGAAGTGAGCGAGGGTCTCGATAGGCTGGTGGGTAGGACCGTCCTCGCCAAGACCGATGGAGTCGTGGGTGGCAACCCAGATGGCGCGGATCTGGGACAGGGCGCTGAGACGGACGGCACCGGCAGCGTACGAAACGAAGTTGAGGAAAGTACCGCCGTAGGGCAGGATGGTGCCGTAGGCGGCGAGACCGTTCATGATGGAACCCATGCCGTGCTCACGGACGCCGTAGCGGACGTAGCGGCCAGAGTAGTCACCCAGGCCGGTGGCGGGGGCCTGGAAGTCGACGGCGTCCTTCCAGCGGGTCAGGTTGGAGCCAGTCAAGTCAGCAGAGCCACCGAGCAGCTCGGGGATGACCTGGTAGATCTTCTGGAGGACAGTCTCGGAAAGCTTGCGGGAAGCGATGGCAGGGTCGTTGGGCGTGTAGACGGGGAGAGACTTCTCCCAGCCCTCGGGAAGCTCGCCGGTAAGGCGGCGTGAGAGGTCCTTGGCCTCGTTGGGGTACTTCTCAGAGTACTTGGCGAAGAGCTTCTTCCACTCCTCCTCAGCAGCGGCGCCCTCGGCAGCATGCTTGTTGTACAGGTCGTAGACCTCCTGGGGGACGACGAAAGACTGCTCGGGGTTGAAGCCGAACTTCTCCTTCAGCTGCTTGATGTCGTCGGTCTTGAGGGGGGATCCGTGGACACCGTGGGTGCCCTGCTGCAGGGAACCGAAACCGATGGTGGTTCTCAGCTTGATGAGGGTAGGCTTGTCCTTGGACTTCTGGGCCTGGGCAATGGCCTTCTCAATGCTGTCCAAGTCATTGTCGCCATCGTCGACGACAAGGACCTCCCAGCCGAAAGACTCGTACCTCTTGACAACATCCTCGGTGAAGGCAACGTTGGTGTCACCATCAATGGAGATGTGGTTGTCGTCGTAGATGGCAATCAGGTTGCCGAGCTGGAGGTGACCAGCCAGGGAAGAGGCCTCGCCAGAGACACCCTCCATCAAGCAACCGTCACCGAGGAAGGTGTAGGTGTAGTTGTCGGACAAGTTGAAGCCGTCCTTGTTGAAGATGGCAGCGGTGTGGGCCTGGGCCATGGCTAGACCGACAGCGTTGGAGATACCCTGGCCGAGGGGGCCGGTGGTGACCTCAATGCCGGGGGTGTCGTGAGCCTCGGGGTGACCGGGGGTGATGCTGTCGACCGTCTTTGGGCGATGTAAGCAAGGAGTCGTCTCATGGCATCGTCGAGAGGAGCAGAACTTACGCGGAACTTCTTCAGGTCGTCGATGGAGACGCCGTAGCCGAAGAGGTGGAGGAGAGCATACTGGAGCATGCAGCCGTGGCCGTTGCTAAGCAGGATGCGTCAGTCTTTCATGTTCGGCAACGGTTGGTGACATCGTCGGGAGGGAAAATGAGAACTTACGAGAGAACGAAGCGGTCACGGTTGACCCAGTTGGGGTTCTTGGGGTTGAACTTCATGAACTTGTTGAAGAGAACGTGGGCGACCGGCGCCATACCCCTGGAAGACAGATTGGTGAGCTTGATGAACAAAATGTTGTTGTACACGAAATGCGCGCACTGCGGGGGACTGCTACGTACATGGGCGCACCGGGGTGGCCGGAGTTGCTGTTGAAGGTGGCATCGACCTAGAAATTACACCCATCGTGAGCAGGCCAGTACACTTTTTGGAATTGAATCCCGTCCCCTTTCGTCTCGTTTGGGAGCGAGCTTGAGCTCGTTGAGCGAAGAGCTCATGGCGAGCTGTTCTCTCGTCGAGCCAGAGCAAAGCCAGTGCCAATGGCGGGGTAGCCAGCAACGGTCTCTCAACGAGCGTAGGCGGGGTAAAAAATTGGCGGGCGGGTGAAACTCACAGCGAGCAGGCGGATCGTGTTGATCGCCTTCCAGTCTTGTTCGGTGTAACCCATGATGTCTGATTTGCTTCCAAGAGGTTTTGGTTGTGAAGATCTCGATCAAGAAGAAAGAACGAGAGAGTGAGGTGGGAGAGGGAGAGGGTTTAAAAGAGCAGCCGGATGGGAGAGGGAGAGGGAGAAAAACAAGTAGATCAAATAGGAGGAGAGAGAAAGAGGCGGACGGACAGGGAATGGTGGTAATGTCTCTCTCTCTCTCTCACTCCTCCCTCCTCACACTGCCTGAGTGTGTATGTCGGCCGGGAAGGTAATTATTGAGCATCAGGTGGGGACCTGACGTGGGAGTGGACAGGGGACCTGAGGGACACGGAGGGGACACACGGAGGGGACATGGAGGGGACATGGAGGGGTGGAGGGGCAAGCCAGCCCGCGCCAGGCCAGACCACACCACACCAGATACAGACAGGCCAGGGACGCCTGCCGCCGGATGCACTCGCGGGCTCGCTCACTCGCCAAGCGCCCCCAACACAAAAAATGCAATTGGTGCACCAGTATTCTAGCACCTGGGTATGCTTTACTCGCCATCACACGTTGGAATGAAAGCCTTGCCTGGGGAGGGGGACGTGGCTGACGAAGTCGTGGTGAGCTTGGATCAAGTAGCCCTGGCAGCCCACCAACAAGGCATGTCTATAGATTGGATTGGATCTGGGTTGGACTGGCCACCAATTAGTTGCTGGCTGAACAGTGGTGATGATGAAGAGCATGGAATGTATCTCCATGTACCCAACGCCAGGTCCTCACTGCCTGCCTACCTACCTTCCTACCTCCTGACTGACTGGCTGCATGTACAGAGTACAGAGTACAGATGCTGTAGCTTCGTTCCGTCCACCTCTGCCTCATCATTGTGAGAGGCAGGAGGTGAGGTGAGGAAGTAGCTCTGCCCCTCCACTAGCGCGATGAGATACATCGGCCCAGCTTACCAACCTGGAGCTATGCGCCTGCCTTTCCACTCACTGCCATGTCCTTACTCAGAGCGGGCATCAGCATTTGGACGGAACGCCCGCCGGCGGGGGGGGGGCAACTCTTTCTTTCCTGCCTCACCAGCTTGACAGACAACACACAGCTCTTCTTCCCAGGCAATAAGACGGTTGCTCCGATATGCATGTCTAGTATAGAACAACACGTCGAAGAAAAGAAGGGTGCCGTCGTCCATCCCAATCCAGCTTCACATGGAGTGGGTGGTCTTCCTCGTCCTTCTCTTCCCTTTCTTGTCCCATCTCCTGTTTTCGGCCTTGAGTATGGGACAAGAGAGACCAGACCACGTTAACCCTCAGCTCCGTCTCAACAACCCCGTCGTCCCGGCAGTAGAAGCGCTGTGTAGTGGCCGATTCCGCCCCTCCCGCTGCCCAGTCACCCGTCTTCCTCGTCCTAGCATTGGTGGCTTTCGTCAAAACTTCAGACCACAGCCCGAGTCTCTCCCCAATTCACCCGGCAACCCCTGTGAGGCAAAAACGGAAAAAATCGTCGAACTCCCGCTGCCGCTTTTGTTTTCTCGACCGCCGCGTACCGACGTCGGGGCGACACATGGCTCACAGGCCATCTCATGATTTCAATCCCAACGAATCATACCGGGGCTCAGGCAGTCCAGGTTTCAACCGTCACTCACCATCCACCAGAATGCATCCCTCACTCAGTCAGCACCCAGATTGGCATATCACATACCTGTCGGTGACGTATTGTTCGCCATGAACTGACTCTCGACATCTTCGAGAAGTCTTGTCGAAGCCGTTATTGACTCGTGCCGACAACGGCAGCGATGAGATCGATGGGGACTGGAGACGAACTGTCGTCATAATGCCCACAACGCTTCACCAGCGGTCCTGTGCTTCTTCTGGGTCCCTCTTCTCGGTATCTCGCACGACTGGCACCGCTGGTTTCTCCTTGACTAATCCGTGGAGATGGCTGCCTCTTTTTTGGGTATCTCCGGTCCACCCTATCGCCCCCTCCTGGCCCCCCCCACGGGCCCTAGGAGCCTCGCCGCGCTATTTATTCACTCATTCTGCTGGTGCGATGCTGCGACCCGCGTCGGCCATAGGCCCAGAGCCTTTGCCATGCCGGACTTTAAGCCTCGTCCCTAGCAGAGCGAGCCCACCGCAGCGTCTGGGGAGAGAGCCAAGCGCCGAAAATGTCGCGCCCTTGTCAGTTTCGCTCGTCGCTCGCGCCGTTTCAAGCCGGCGACGCGGATAAGCTCGACCACCTGGATCCCCCCTGGTCGAACCTCTTCGCGGCGTCCTCGTTGCTGAGAATCGCAATTGGATCCAGTCAATGTCAATATCGGTGGACCCTGACTGCGTAATGACACCCCTTCCCGTCTGGTGTTGAATTTTTTTTACTTTACATTTCGGTCGCAGGGCCAACTCCCAGCCTTCCGTTCAGCGTCAGGATGGCCCCTCTGACCCCTCCATTGCGTCGTTGCCTTGCATTGCGATGTGCGCGCAACACCCATTGATAACACATGATGTGTCCGTAGTGTACCTGTAAGTGACACGGCCAGCGCGGGAAGATCCAGCTCCAGCAAGACCGATGACCAAGCGTACCACCCTGACCCAAAGACCGAGCTGGCATTCCGCCAGATACTAATGCATGCAACGGAAAGAAGGACTTGAAAAGGGTTCAGTTTTTTATAATTCTGGGTTTTCCCCGTGACCGATTCTCGGCCTGTCTCGGAGCGCGGTACTCGGGACCGGTAGAATTCACGCGGCATCGACTCCATGCCGCGAAGCTTTTCTTTAGGCTGTTCAGTGTTGGCCATCTACCTACCTACCTACATACATGGTACACTTCACTGCTTCACTGCCTGCTTCAGGGCGCCTCCCTCCCGCTCTTACCACCACAACGTCCGCCCGGAGCCGGTGCGCACGGGTCATCCGTCTGGGATCCGGTCAGTTTCGTATTTATCCGCACAAATCAAGGCGGCCCCAGGTCCAAGCTCCCTTCTTCCCTGCGGATGACATCAAGCCACTCCACCCGCATATCCGCCACATGTAGCGACTGCGCATCCGTTGTTGGCTGGGATTGAGCGGAAGAACATGCGAATGGATAGAAGCAAGGGGAAGAGGGGGAAATTGTGACTCTTGGTATTTCGAGACTCATGCTTTGCCTCATTTCATTTGAAATGGGATTAGCCTCGTCGTTACAGGATCGGAAACCGGCCGCTAATCGGGCCTCTTATGACGAGCTGACCCAGCGAAGCTTTGTCTTGCCCATGAGTTTATCGATGCCGCGTTTGGCGGTGCAACTCATCATATCTTGTGTGATTAGCTCGATGTGAGGCCAGCAAAAGTCGATTTTGCGCTTTGCGAGATAACCGCCCATTTTTGAGTCGAGATGCGCAGACGAGTGTCAAGACGAGACTCGAACGTTGTGATACTCGTACCAAATTACAAGGCCGGCTCTCTCATGAGCCCGCTTTCCAGCGCCCACTGACCTGGACCGCGAGTGAAAGCGGGCGGTGTGGATCCTGCCCGATTGAGTTTTCGCCTCACCCAACTTCAACCACAGCCGCAGCCGAAAAACACCCTTCTATGAGAACCCCGTTACGTGAAGCCGACATCGATACATCGTGAGAATTAACCTACAAGTCTAGACAGCTAGGGGAAACAGACGTTCTCAACTGGTACCACTCGAAAGTATTGTACCATTAACGCAGAAGTCCCGTCCGAAAGAAAAGAGAGAGAAAAAGGGAATTAGGAACAAGCGAAGAGAAAGAAGAAAAAAAATCTACCCCTCCATTACCCCTCCATCAAATTCTCACCCAGAACCTCGACTTTGTGTGAATATCAGTCCAACCCAAGTCTACACCGTCCGTCTCTCTCTCTCTCTCTCTCCCCCCTCTACGCTCGAAAGGGGAAAGAAAAGAAAAAAAGAAACCAGACAAAAAAAAAGGGAAACCACCCGCCACACCCACCGCAACCATGGGCAAAAAAATGAAGGTCGAGCACAACATCCGCGACACGAGCCACCAGTCCGGCCGGAGACCCTCCAAGAAACCCGCCGCCGCCTCCAAACCGAAGAAGCAGGCCAAGGAGGAGGCCCCGACCCCGACGGCCGAGTCCAACGCCGTCAGCGCCCTACTCCCCATGCCCCTCCAACAGCGCGTCCTCTCCACCTTCAACGCCGCCTACAACCCCGTCCTGACGTCCCGCGACCTCGGCGACGTCCTGCAGCGCGTCAAGGCCGCGCTGTACGCCCGCGACTTCGACGCCGCCTTCGCCCGCGCGACGCCCGAGGCCCTCGACGCCTACGCCGCCCGCTGGAGCCCCACCCGCGCCCTGGGCTACGCCGCCGTGCTGCTGGGCATTGCCGAGTACCTGGAGGAACTCGAGGTCGAGGTCGAGGTCGAGGTCGATGTCGAGGCTGGGGCTAAGACTGAGGCGGCTGAGGCTCGGACGGCTGGAGACAAGGTCGAGACCACGGCGGAGGTCGAGGCGGAGGGGACCGCGGGTGATGTTCACCAGGATGCCGTCCCCCCCTCCTCCCAGACCCAAGCCGTCGGCACCGCTGGGCCCTCTGGAGGCGATGAACCCTCCGCGGAAGCCGCCGCCGCCGCCGCCGCTGCTGCTGCTGCTGCAGACGACGATCAGCCCGCTCCCGCCCCCGTGGCGGTGGGTGAGGACGTCACTCCCCCTCCACCCGCGGAGATCGAAACCACCGCCGCTCCCGCTGCCGCTGCCTCCACGGCACCCAGAAAATCCATCAGGATGCTCTCCGTCGGGGGAGGCGCCGCCGAGATCGCCGCCTTCGCTGCCTACCTCTCCGAGCAGCCCTCCCGCTCCCTCGGCGGCGCCGTGGCCCTCCTCGACTCGGCGCCGTGGGACGACGCCGTTGCCAAGCTTCACGCCGCCCTCACGACCCCGCCGCCGCTGTCGCAGTATGCCAATGCCGCCGCCAGGGCCGCCAACGTCGCCATCGTCGAGCCCGGCCGTCTCACATCCTCCTTTACGCAGCAGGACGTTCTCGCCATGACGCGCGACCAACTCTCGCGCTGCCTCAGGGGTGGGGACGGCGATGGGCACGGGAACGGGAACGGGGGCGCGCCGGTACTCGTCACATTACTATTCACGCTCAACGAGCTCTACACAACCGCCGGCATCGGCAAGACCACAGCCTTCCTCCTCGACCTGACCGCCACCGTGCCCCTCGGCTCCCTGCTACTTGTCGTCGACAGCCCCGGCAGCTACTCCGAGACCGCCGTCGGCAAGGAGAGCAAGAAATACCCCATGCAGTGGCTCATGGACCACGCCCTCATCACCAAGCCCGAGAAGGAGGGGGTCGTTGAGGGATGTCGCTGGGAGAAGCTCGAATCCCACGACTCCGTCTGGTTCCGTCTCGCCGACTCTCTCAAGTACCCAATCCCCCTCGAAAACATGCGCTACCAAATGCACTTGTACCGCGCCACAAAACCTTAAAACGCCACCCGTAAAAGGAGATGATGGGGAGGGCGGCTGTCCGAATCCGGCGAGCACAAGTCTATGCCCAGACGAGTCTCTTCAGGGAGTAGCTGATGTGGTCTAGCAGGCCGGTGCTCTGTCTCGCCTCCTCCAATGAGATGATGTCGCCCTTCTCTATAATGCTTTCGGTCCCTGGCTTCTCCTTGCCAGGCTGGCTCAGGAACGCCAATCGTTCTATATCAGCACAGATGCTGACAACCTGCTGGATCTCGCTGAGCTTCGGTCCCTCGCCCGTCACAGCGGCAGACGACTGCGAGTACGGAGCCTTGAAGGCGATCTTGCGTATCGGCAAGGCCTTGGGGCGTCCACCGCCCAGGAAACTGCTCAGTGCGGATTGAGGCTGTTGTTGCTGCTCCTCCGACGAGCGCGAGCGGTCTGTCTTGGTTTTGGTTATGCCCAAGTTCGAAAACGTTCTAGTGTTCGTTCTCGTGACGTCGTTCTTGCCCGGCTGGTACGACACGACGAAGCCTACGTTCTTAGTCTCGTCCGTCTGGCCCGGGGAGACCGTCGAGATGATGTACGTGCCGAACTTGATGCCGACAACGTGGGCGAGGTCAATCCGCTCAAAGGAGGAGACCTTGTCCATGTTCCAGTCGAACCGGCACAGGTAGAGAGCAGCATCGGTCAAGAGAAGCACCACTTCCTCGAAAGGCATGGCTCGCAGAGTGTCTGACTGATGAGGGCTGAAAAGAACCCAGCCGCCCATGAACTCCTCGCTCTCGTCCGAGATGACTCGTCTCCGGGATAACTCGATGGCCTGATCCCTCATTTTCAGCATGGAGACGGCGGGGTCTTTCGTCATCATTTCAGCCTCGAACTCTTGGAAGACCATAGAGTTGACGTTGCCTAGAAGAAAGTCGATGGCGGCCTGACTGAAGTAGTCATTGACCATTCTGGGTCATGCGTTAGCAAGTTAGAACTGAAATAGCAAAATAAGAGTCCAACACAATCTCACCCGTTGTAGTATCTAGTCAGCGAAAGACCCAGATCGTTCAAAGTGCCTCCAAGGTTCCTTTTCCTCGTCCTAGTGTAGTCGCCCTTCATGGCGGCCGTAGATGCGTATTGCTTCGACACCGCATCGCCGTTGTCGGCCCACAGCGTGTTGAACCATTGTGTTTGCTGGTCCACCTGAGCTGCGAGGTCGTAGCCCTCCGCCTTCAGCTGAGCTTCGAGCATGAACTTTCCAAATGAACTCTGGCATACGTTGGTTCTGTCGAGGCAGTCCATGCAGTTGGTGCGCAAAACGCCTCGCTGTTTGGCTGTAACCTGCCCAGCTTCTTCGACAGTGCTCCCAAACGCTTCCAGCCTGTCGCGGAGTGTCTCGAGAAGTAAACTGACGTTCTCGAACTTCATTCCCCGGCAGGCCGAGTGAAAGTCGAACCATTCGAATGCAACAGCCTCGTCCTGGCCCTTGAATTCTTCTTCGTTGAGTTTGTCGACTGTCTTTTCGAACTGGTTGCCGACCGTTGCTTCGACGCCATGTTTCTCCACGAGATTGACAATTTGCAATCCGCCATATTCTTTCTTCAGACGCTCTAGATGCCGCTTTGTTGCGCTGTAATTTGCTTCAACCGAGTGTTGAATCACAGGGGCGGGCTTCAAAGAGATGGGTGACTGCGTAAAGAACAGCGGGATGCTGCCTCTGATCTGTAGGAAGGAGTAGGTCTTTGACGACTTGTCCCAGGAAGTGCTCGAGAGAATCTGTTCCGTTTCAACGGCGTTCGCAACGAAGCCCTGTTCGTCAATGCCTCGTCTCAGATACCTGAGACCGGCTCTCTGCGTTGAACGACGGGAGATGATCGTCAATAGAAACCTTTTCTCAGTCGAACGAAGATCGATTGAGTCGCGGGCTTTCTCTGATGGCGGAGAGGGGAGCTCTGTGTCGGGATGTTTCATGGTAGACATCTCCACGGCATCTCCCAGCTCTCCCAGCCCATCATCCTGCTGAGGAGGGCTGCTGTCCACCACGAAGCTCGTCTGGCCTACGAACCCCTGCATCAAGGGAAGTAACAACGTATCTTGCCCGGCTTCCATGAACGGCTTCAGGGTACTCCTGTTCCAGAAGAACATCGGATCTACACGCTCATGGAGAGGTACCTCCTCGGATTGTGACGTCGAACGGCTTGCCCACCGCCGGGTGATATCAAAGTCGTACGAGAAGAAGAAGCTCCGCGACGAGCCAAAGAGAATCTGGGTCGTTCGGAGAAGCTTCGGCAGCAGTGTAGATGCTGGCGCCGATTCCTCATCGTCCCCCACTGTTGGCCGCGAAGGGGCGGCCTTTGCGGGACTGTGATCGACGGAGCGCCGGACTTGATGCGCAGCACCGCTCCAGCCAGCAGATCTCTTTTGGTCTTGCGTCCATCCACTCTTGCTGAACCAGGTCTGAGCGAATCTCCCATAACTTCCTCTTCTGCCAATAACGTCCTTAGCAACAGTACTCTTCACGGCCTCGGACCCCTTGTCTTCGTCCGCCTTGGCTTCTTGTGCGGGATCCTCGACTTCGTCACCGCTCGTGGGGAGCTCGACATAGTCGTCACTGTCACTTTCATCAGCGTCCTTATCCGCATTACGGTCTTGCAGCTCCGAGGCCGTCTTCGCGATAGCCTCCCCGGCTTCTTGCTGCGAGGTGCATGGGGTCACCGCGACCTCGGTGACGACGTAGATCGGGAACCCGCAGACTTGCGCGACCTGCTTTCGTCGCGTAATCGTGATGAGGTAGCTCAAACGTGAAACCGTTATGAGTCCTACATGGCACGGTAGTCAGCGTCTAATGCACAACAGCTAGAAGAAGCTCGGAGTACACACCGATAACGCCGAAGGCTTCAAAGGAGGAGTTTGGTTGGGAGACATCGGGAATCTGCTCTCGAGATGCAGGGATGATAGAAGCGTCGCCATATTTGATCCTGAGCGGCTGCGCGGGGCGCTGTCCCTTGGTCACAAATGGCTGGATGATAAGGCCGTCGACCGCAGCGCAGATGATAATCTTGCGGGCGATACCGGGCATCTTGCGATCCGGCGACCACACAATGCGCGTAGTTCTATGGAGATGAGTTGAGCGATCGAAATAGTCCAACAAAGATTCAAACGAAGCAAAGAATGAGGATATCAGCAATTCTCAGGCCCGAAGTATTCACAGTAACGGTGTTGGTGAAGATGTGCAGGGGAAGAAATAGGATGTTGTACGCAGCGCGAACTGCTGATGAAGTGCGTGCATGCCCTCCAGCGTCAACCAAAAATCGTCCATGTCGCTATGACATGGGTGGTGGGCCGCGGGGTAACGTCAGAGTGCATATCCCAAGCGGCGCGACTGGCTGCGAAGCCAACCCAGGCAGAGAGAGAGTCTGGGGATCACGCCCGAGACATGATGCCAGCCGATGAACAACTGATTCGCTCTAGTTGTTCCAGTCCATTTGATCAGTTACGTCTTGTCTTGGCTACACCCTAAGCACTGCACTTTCGTCTGCTCTTCAGCTGCACTATCTAGGTGCCTAGGTGTGTGTGTCAGTGCTGGCTACCTACCTAGGTAGGTTACAGTTCATGCACTTGTTCCAACTAGGCACCGTTACCTGCACAATCACCAACTATTGCATATGTGGTATTTTTTAATTTCGAATTTTTTTTTTGACGATCATCAATTGACGCTTTTTCAGGCGCTGGCTATTTCGTAGCAGTCAACCGTACTCGCAGCAATGAAACCACTTTCGTAGCCATTTAGCCGCTCTACAGGCGATGCCATCAGACAGCCTCAACTCGAGAATAACTAGTCGACACCTAGCAACAGTTCAGGCTTTTCCATCCTAAATCGTTCGGTAGTACCTCCAAGCTATAACGTAATTGCCGCCCAACATCCAATATCGTGGGTATCTTAGATGGCAAGTCTCTCGATCTTGTCGCGGAGAGCGCGAATGGGCCCAGCGAGCTCGCTACCCTCGTTGGAGGTGATGCTTGCAGCAATGACAGCGCGAGAGACACCACAGGCACGACCGAGGGCGGTCTTGGACTTGACGTAAACGTAGGGAACGTTCTTGTCCTCGGAGAGAAGAGGCAGGTGAAGAACGATGCTGAGAGGGTTGGTATCAGCGGCGAGGATGATGAGCTCGGAGACACCACGGTTGAGGGTCTTGGTGGCTTCGTTGGCTGGATCACGACAGTCAGCATGAAATGCAGGAACCATAAGAGAGGAAGTATCACATACCGCCCTTCTTCAGCTGGCGGTAGTGCTGGCACTGCTGGACCAAGTCCAGGATCTCCTGCTGAAGAGCATCGTCGGCCAAGGGCCAGGCAGCGGATTGATCAGCCATTGTTGAGGTTGGGTCGAAGAGATGTCTGGCAATGAACAGTCAGATTCTGCCAATCGGCAACCAGAGAAGCGTATCTTACCGATGTTATAAGATGCAGGGTTCCTTGCGTTGGCTCGCCCTGGTGGTGAGGATGAAGATGGGTGGGTGTGTATGAGCGTGAAGATCCAAAAGTCTCGGTCTGGAGCCAGAAAAAAAAATATCCCACCTTCCCCAAATTCGGACGGCAAGTTCCGCTGGAAAAAAGAATGGGGATGTTCCACAAATGCCAGCCACCCTCGGAAGTGACCTTTCACCGGGCTCCGTCGCACTGCCTCCTCCCTGTCTTACGTAAGGGAACGGAGCTGTCGACGCGCCGCAAAACCTTGCAACCAACCAGAAGGCCAACCTGGAAACGAGATCTTAACAAGCACACCTCATCTCGAGCAGTCGCCGACGCAGCATCGAACCTCGCCGCTCCAACACTCATCACCGCCATCGTTCTCAGCCCAGCTGCCGCCGCATTCCCCTTCACTTCCGACCTCCTCTCGACGATTTCTTCGACTTTTCTTGTCCGAACTCTCACAAACCGCCAAAATGCCTAGCGAACTTTGGTACGTCGACGTTAACATGCGTGTTGCCCCCGTCAACGACGAGCTCCTTATCCATCATTCGAAGCTCCCAACCCCATCCATTCCGACGCCCCAACCTGCCCAGATAGCTTGCCATCCTTTTTCTGAAGCTCATAAGCTAACGCGATAATGCCACAGCCCCGTCTATGCGGTTCGTCACCCCTGTGCTTCGCAGCTCTTCGATCCATGACGTCGCCCGCCCCCTTCCAACTACCCACAATGAGCCATTTGGGCATCAGCTCGACATCGCGTCCACAACATCGCTAACATGGAACAGCCCTTTTTCGGTGCCATGGGTTGCACTGTGGCCATCGTCTTCACCTGCATGGGAGCCTCCTACGGTACCGCGAAGTCCGGTGTCGGTATCTCGGCTATGGGTGTCCTGCGCCCTGACCTGATCGTCAAGAGTACGGCATAGCCACCACCTCCAACGATCTCCCAAGTTGGGCGGTCGATCTACATCAACCCATGCTAACAAGTCAACTAGACATTGTTCCCGTCATTATGGCTGGTATCATTGCCATTTACGGTCTCGTCGTGTCCGTGCTTATCTCCGACGGCCTTGCCCAGGAGATGTCTCTGTACACTGGTTTCATCCAGTTTGGCGCTGGTCTCTCTGTCGGTCTGGCTGGTCTTGCTGCTGGTTTCGCTATCGGTATTGTTGGTGACGCCGGTGTCCGTGGAACTGCTCAACAGCCCCGTCTCTTCGTCGGCATGATTCTGATTCTCATTTTCGCCGAAGTCTTGGGTATGCTCCTCCACCGACTTTGTGCCCAACCTACATCGGCTAACATATCGCTACTAGGTCTTTACGGTCTGATTGTTGCCCTTCTCATGAACTCCAAGGCCACCCAGGACGTTGTCTGCCATTAAAAGACACCTACGTCAACGACGAATGCTCGGTTGAACGGTTGACAAGATGTACTTACGCCACAACTTGCACGGGCATCACTGCCACAGAGCAGACAAATATCATCAGCAGGCGCGTCGAAAATTCCATCAAAGGTTTAACGGCATGGGCGTGGAAACGGTCAAGGATCATGAGATGCCACTGTTTGGGACAGTCGGGGATCGCTCCGGCCTGGATTCAAACGTATATGTACTATTGTGCCAACAAGGTATGCTATCCATTTAGGGGGCGGTTGCTCAGCATAGACGACAGTGATGGGGAGCGGAAATGTAGTCTAAGTTGCGATAATGCTTTTCTGCGTCTCTTCTAGATGTATGGACCCCCTTGTCCGCACGTGACTTTTGATATGACGGAACTCTTCTATGCGAGTGTCCGATGGATGCCTCGTGCCATACGCTCAGCCGAATCAATTTGAACGATGAGGGTCCATATGGACTAGTTTCAATTCCTCCACATGTTTCTCGTCGAATATTAGCACAATGGAGCTCGTGTTGTCGGGTAGCCCCAGCAAAAAAGTAGGTAACTAGTGACATGCTGTAGTGGAGAACTGACAGCTTGGCCGATGAAAGCGCCCCGTGAAGTGAACAAACCGTCGGTCAAGGATAAAATCTCTTGGGGCAGATTAGGAAGAAAACCTCGACCGAGTCTACATCGGGAAGACTTGGACCACGGAGAGTTTGGCCGCCCTTTGCTTTTTTTTCTTTCCACCAAGATAACACGCGGATCTGAGTGCTAGCGACACAACCACTAACTTGAGGTTAAATGCTCTCAAGATGTAATTCTTTTTCATCTTTATTTTTTTTCCATCCTTTTGCATTTCACTCATTTTAATCAGATCCGTAACTCACAGCGCGCACTGTGGATGATATGTACAAAGAAAGCCGCGGTGGTACCAAAAAAATAAGAGAAAAGACAGAGAAAAAGCGCCACCGCTTGTGTTGTATGATTACAAGAGATCTGTGTGTCGGCATCGTTTCCACGTCAGATGCTGGCATCATTTTGTTTTCCGTTTCCCGTAGCTTTTTAGCCTCGGTTGCCTCCAGCCTCAAAGCAGTTCCGCCGACCGGCTCCTTCCAGGTGAATGAAGCATTAATTTACAGAAAAGAATGGCCCAAAGGCCGTGGCATAAGACGCCAATTGTTAGGGGAGGGCTGATGTATCGGAGAGTTTTGCGTCATTTAGATGACGTACTGTGGTCATGGTTAGTTCAAGAACACGATCCCGTTTGGTTGAACGTCGAAACTCACGGGGATGAAGAGGTAGGGAACCTCGCGCTCGTACTGGGCCCAGGCGTCGCCGTACTTTTGACGGCAGCGGTGGATGTCGCGGGCGGCGCGGTGAGCGATCATGCCGCAGAAGAAGACGGGGTAGAACCAGGGGAAGGGGCTCTTGAAGCCCGTGATGAGGCCCCAGCAGATGGCGAAGAAGGCGTCGCAGGTGTAGTGGATCTTGCGGGCGTAGCCGTACCAGCCGTCGGCGAGGATGACATCGCCCTTGGCCGAGGTGATTGTCTTTGGGTTCTTAACAGTCTGCCAGGGAAGCTGGGGGAACGTGCGGCGCTTGACGAGCTGGCCACGCTCCTGCGCGCGGAAGCCGTTCTTCTGGCTGTTGGTCGTGTCCCAGACCCAGTAGACGAAGAGGTACGACGCAGAGAGGAGGGCGAGCGCAAAGGGGTTCCACTTGTACTCAGAGGGGTGGTGGTTGGCCAAAAAGATGGTGCAGTGGCAGTACGAGAGCGGCACGCCGGCGAGGTTCCAGAAAATGAGCATGAAACCCCACTTCTCGTAGTACATGTCCCTGAGATGGTGTTAGTCAGGTTACTAGGTCGAGGATCACACAGAGCTTACCAGGTAGGAACGATGAGCTGCTCGCCCTTGGCGCAGGCGTTGGCGTACAGGTAGTGAGCCATCACCAGAAAGAGCACCTCGCCCGAAACGTAGCCGTACTTCTCGTACTGGCGGGCGGCGGCGCCGCAGCTCAGACCGAAAAGGATGAACCAGGGGATGCGAACCTCGAAGAACATCTTGAAGTCCAGGATTCCGAACATGCGAGGGTTCAACTCGGCTCCCAGGAAGAAGTCGTAGATCGGATAGCCGGTCATGCGGTGCTGGGCACCCCTCCATAGAGCGGAGAAGTAGGCGATGAAGGACACGAAGAAGCCGCTCAGGATGGCAACGGACATCAGGGGACCGAACTCGTCAATAAAGGTGTAGACGGGGAAGAGACCGGTGAAGTGGAGGACAGCCATGACGGAGATGGTGAAGTAGAAGCTGACATAGGCGTTGCAGAAGTACTTGAGCTGCTTGCCGTTCTCGTGGGCGAGAGGCTTGCCCCATGCCCAGACACCGGGCAGGACGCAGTAGCAGATGCCCTCGAAGACGAAGAAGGTCCAGTAGATGCGCCAGGCGCGGAGGCTGGGGAAGGCGCCGGTGTAGGCGAGGTCCACGAGGTGGCGGCCGAACTCGCCCCAGCTCTGGCCCTGTTCGCGGGTGGGCAGCTTGCCATCATAGTAGGTGGCTCCGATCCACATATACCACATGAGCAGGGGAAAACCGACCATCAGCGAGAGTGCGCCGATACTGCCGCCGAACTCGAACTCGCCCGAGGCGTCAACCTTGGGGTCTGTGCCGACCTCCCAGCCGTCGATAATGTCGCCCTTCCTGTAGGCGGGCAGCACCTCGTTCGTTTCGGAGTGGATGTGTCCGTTGGCTTCTGCGGTCTTCTCCGTCTTCACCTCAAGGTGTCCGTTGATGGCGTGACCGTTGCCGTTGACGGCATGCTCCTCCTCCTTGACGTGCCCGTTTGTGTGTCCATTGGCGTGTCCATTGGCGTGTCCATTGGCGTGTCCGTTGGCGTGTCCGTTGGCGTGTCCGTTGGCGTGTCCGTTGGCGTGTCCGTTGGCGTGTCCGTTGGCGTGTCCGTTGGCATGACCGTTCGTAAGGGGTTTCTCAACCTCGTCATCCGATATCTCCTCTCTAAATTTGCCAGTGGTGCGCCGTCTCGGGGTGGCACGGGTCTGGGGCTTCGACTCTGTGACTTCTGCAGTGGTGGTAACCTCGGGAGACTTGCGCCTGGAAGAAGCACGGCGAGGTGTCTCGACCATGCCCTCGAAGAGCTCCTTCTTCCTGTTCCAAGAGTTAGCCATGGCATGAGAGAGACACGTTGTACGGGATATTGACCCGTTGGGGGGGTGGGCAACGGCAGTCATGGTTCCAGTTCGCGACAACGGCCGCCTTGAACTGAGTATCCGTTGGAATGGTGATAGTGATAGGTCCCAGCAGTCGGAGCAGGAGCTTTCAAGACCGCAAAGAGGAAAAGGAGGCAACACAGTTGGACTAACCTAGGAGTCTGGCGCAAAGAGTATCGACCCGTCATGTTGGCTGCTTCTTTTGCAGAAAACTTTAACGTGGGGTCATGCACGTCTCGTGTAGCTGAAAGGCCAGTCCGTGTGATGGTCGTGGATCTCGCAGCGCAATCCGGCCGGGGTGGGAAGGGGGAGGGGGTTTCGGAGATGGGAATTGTCTGACGGAAGCCGAATGGTAGCTTCGTCCAAAGAAGCGTCCAGAGCACACAGGGAGACGGGGTGAGATGGGATGGAGGAGAGGCGGTCTGGCACGAGGAATCCGAGTACGACCAGACAATCGGGGGGTGGTGTGGCGGGCATGTGGGAAAAGCACGGGAGGATAAGAGACGGGCCTTTACCAATTTGGCTTGTCTCTGTCGGCTGCCACTCAAAATTTTGTTGACTTTTGTGTTTGCCCCTTTCAGCCGGTAGTCATGGGTCACCACTCAGAGCCGGGAATTGGAGATACTTGAGAAATATATTGGGCAGGCAGCAAAAGGGATGTACCACCCTCCAAGTTCTGACCCTCTCGGGAGCGTCCCTCGGCTGCAAGGGGTGGGCGCCATATGCACCTTTCGTCTAGGAGAAGCTTGATTTTGCTTCGATTGAGATGGTAATTCTGGCTTTCTGGGTGGTGTGGCTCTCCAAGCTGCGTTTGAACGAATGTCAGCGCTGCAGACAGCGGCTCTACCCTGCTGGGGCATTGAGCGTCCGAGGTTTGAGATTGTTCATCGTACCTACCTACCTACCTACAGATAGGAACACGCTACAGAGTGCAGAGTATACCAGGTACCTAGGTACCCAGGTGGTTAGAGCTCCCCCTTTCCCACTGCTAGACGACTCAAGAACCGCCGGACCTTTGAGTCCCCGAGATCCCGCCTCCCAAAGGGAACGAAGCATGTTATCGACCGGGTTCACCCCGATGTCGACTTGGCGTCGCCTTGTAAAATGTGATACCCCATGTCGATGTTTGGTGCCTGTGATTGGACTATTTGCCTGCTGCATGAGACTTGATGTTCTCGAGGCCTTCTTGATATGCTATGATACCCAATCGGAGCACATAGCGTTCATTGTCCAAAGGTCTCGAGACCTCCTACCTATCCCAGTTGAACCCGTTGCCGACAATCAAGGTTTACGGCGGGCTCTAGGAAGCGTCAAAACGTCAACGGTCCAAAGATGCATCGACTTCACTGTTTTATTCAGAGCAAACCGTACTATCTATGCTTACACCACTACAGGCCCGTGGTCTTGCAGCAGGAGGCCTCTCTTCAGAACCCATAGAGATGCTAATGGTAGATACTTCGCCGTCAAGGCGTCGTCAACCTTGGTAGTTCGACAGTTGCATGCGTGGGGTCATGCCTAGTGCGAGCCATCAATGAAGTAGAAGCAAGGTGGCGGGCCCATCATGTCGCTGTTCGGGTACTCAAAGATGGAAACGCTGATGCATTCGGCCTTCCATGCACACCTTGTGCAGAACAGGCAGTTCGACCAAAATGCAGACTTAGACTTGGTGGTTCTGCCTGGATATCGATTGCCTCGACGGCGGAAAGAGTCGGGTGATAGTCTGCCAACAGTCAGCAAATCGTTCGGATACAAGGACCAAAGGGTGTCGAATGTAAGTTTCTGCACTTACAAATGCGGACGCACATTTGGCCTCTCGTTGCAGGCAGAAGTGATATTCGAAATCATCGCATAATGAAGCCTCAGAGCCTGTTGGCTGTTGGTCGGTACGTACCGGTCGGTATCTAGATCGTAAGGTACCTAGATAGGTACTCCAAGATGCACTGCATTACGGATGCAGAGCCCCTACCTACCTAGGCATTTGGCCTCGTTTTCCCCTTGTGGTACGTACCGTCAGAGTGATCCCTAAGCCCGCACGGATCACTCGCAAAATGTATATAAACCCTCCCAATCCCGCGGGATCTTAGGACTTCTTCTTCTTTTCTCCTTAGCTCTTCTTTGCCTTTTGGCTTAGATCAAGTGTAGTATCTGTTCTTTTCAGTTTAATCTCTGAAAGATGCCTATTGGCATCAATCTTGATTATTCCTATTTTTGATCACCGGAGATGGCCTCTGCGGCTTGCTGTATGTCGTCTCCACCGTGTCCCTGGTATTTCACTGCCTCCAGGCGACGCAAACCCCCGATCTTCATTGCATTTGTCTGGCTTGCCCAGGCGTGTGAAGAAGTTCTCGTCTGACTATCCTGAATCTGGTGTCTGCCTGTCGATTGTGCGATTCGGAAAACGAAGCTGAACTGAACGAACGGTCATGTCGATACCATGAGAATGCTTGCTCTCTCCAAAGGCTTAATTAAGTCAGTTGCGATTGATGCTCGAGTTGCCATCCGTGACCGCTTTCTCTTTGCTTGGTTTTCCTCGAGCCTTTTACCATCCATCGCATAGCGACTCTGCCGTGACAGTAAATATTTCGTCTGTTAAAGCTGCGTGGTTACTGTAAATCTCATTGCCATCAAAAGCGCGTCGTTCGAAGTAAGTAAAACTCTGATTTTCAGTGCCTGCCTCTGCCTCCTCCAGTGACGTCGCTCCAAATCGCGGGGCTCAATCCTCGAACCTCACCCCCAAAGTTGATACTGCCCAATTTTCCCCCCAGCAACGGTTCAAGAACACTCATCGAAATTACGCGACTTTTTCGGAGCGCAATCGGGCGAAGTAACCACTCATTTCAATTTACTCACCCGTTTGCCAGAGTCTTCTCCCATCCGCCGCCCGGTCGCACCATCACCAGCCATGGATAACGACACCAACATGGGCGAGGTTCCCGCCTCCCGCCTCCTGGACCCCCAGATCTTTGAGCACCTCAAGGATAAGATCGACGAGGATCAACAGGTTCGCGACCATATGAGCCAGACGGTCCAGAAGCTCGACAGGGCCATCTCCTATGTCCAGGGCCTGCTGTCCCGCATCCACGCCACCCCGCGTGAGCAATGTGAGTCTTCGCCCGTTAGCACATGCCCCGTTGGCGTCTCTTGCTCGAGAAAAATGGCTTACAATAAATTTCACCGACAGACCCCTCCCTGCTTTCAGACGTGCAGGCGGGCATCCAGAAGGAGATCGAAGTCATTGGGGAGCTCGAGGAAATCGCCTCCAAGCACCCCTACTACAAGTAGGAATCCATCCCATGTCGTCGAGGCAGTAAGCGCCCCCCCATCTGACTCATCCGTGTCTAGGTACAACCAGAAATGGAACCGCCAGGTTCAGAACGCCATCTTCACCGTTCTGCTCTGCGGCTGGTTGGGCGGTCTCACTTCTGACGGCAAGCCCGGTCCCATCGCCCGTCTTCTGACCCTCGAGGAGGTCGGCAGCATCTTCAAGGGTACGTGACTCATCTCGGTCGTCCCGGACGACCGTCGCTGCCTCGTTTTCCTCCCTCGGAACCTAGAGCTAATGACATGACAGTCCCTGTTAATCTCAAGGACCGCGACGCCTTCCACCTCACCATTGAGGAGTACCTTCTTGCCCTGACGGACCTGACGCAGGAGCTCTCCCGCCTGGCCACCAACGCCGTGACCCTCAGCGACTTTGCCATGCCCGTCGAGATCAGCAGCTTCGTCAAGGACCTGTTCGCCGGCTTTCAGCTGCTCAACCTCAAGAACGACATCCTCCGGAAGCGCGTCGATGCGGTCAAGTACGATGTCAAGCGCGTGGAGGACGTCGTCTACGACCTGACCCTCCGCAACCTGATCCCGCAGAAGAAGAAGGAGGTCGCTGTCGCCGAGCAGTCTTCGGCCCAAAAGGCGTAGATGGCCTCGGAGAGACGTCGACAGTGCCCGAGGCCTCCGTCGACTTGAGTAAGCCTGGCCGCTTAGGAAACGGGATACGGACAGGATGCTTCTGTCACTTGGTGGGTTTCGACAGGAAAGGATATCAAAAGCGCTCTTCACCAATTTATCATTGTCTTGGGTTTTGATCGTGCCGTACTGTTGACCTCGAGGAATTATCGTTCCCCAGCGCCACGTCTTTAAAACGGGCTATCCGACGACACGACTAGTGTGCCGTGTTTACCCTCTGGACCACATATGTTGCCTTGTCTCTCGACTGCCCATAGCACACACATGCATTCGTTGCCTCCAGCCTCCAAGCAGGAGAAAACCGCTGGCATTGTACTTTTTTTTCCAGTTCGGAAAAGGGGCAAGGATCATGCATGAATCACATGATCATCGGTTTCAGAGTGTCTGTTCTGTCGTCCTTTAGTTACACACGCCTGAGTAGGTAGACGGGAAACCTCGTGAGGACACTTGCTGCGGTCGAACACACGGCAGACGATGGATGCCCTCGTATCGTCTCTGTTCCCAAGCCACCGCGACCGCAACGCATAGCAGGGAACTCGCCCATAAGATAAGCAAATAAAAAGAATAACGCGAAAGAGAATGACAAAGAAATCATTTCTGTCATGGGGACCGGCTTATGTGGCCAAAAGCAGACACAGAACAATCCGTAAGGGCACGCACAGACAGAAGACTACATAAACGTTCCACTCGCGGCATTTCCCAACCAACTATCACTGGATGAACACATCCACTAATCCCCGATAGTCTAGTGGTGAGGATATCTGCTTGTCATTGAGATTCAACGATTCGCAGGGGACCGGGGTTCAATTCCCCGTCGAGGAGATTCTTTTTTTTGCTTTTTGTGTTCATGACAGCTTCAGCTTCCAGCTCCCGCTTCTTATACACTGAGCATGGCGTCCCACAACATTAATCAGTTCAATCCCCGATAGTCTAGTGGTGAGGATATCTGCTTGTCAATGTGAAATCACAACTCGCAGGGGACCGGGGTTCAATTCCCCGTCGAGGAGTTTCTTTTGCTCTTGGTCATGACCATCAAGCCAAGTATTTTTGTTTAAAGCTGGGTTGTTCTCTTTTTCGTGATGCTCTATCGTCGGCGTGAAGACCTAACGGGTCGGGCTTGCAAAAACCCTAGGTTAATCTGGGAGGCGGGATGGGGAAAACATGAACTTGCGTTTTATTTTTAATTTTGGGCTTTATTTTCAGGCAAGCCACAGAACGGGCCAAGAAGAGACTGGCAAAAGATGCGGTGCCACTGGTGTGATGTCAAGTCGTCATGAGAAGGTACGTTTGGTGTGTGTATGACACATATCTATCGCACGCTATGCTTGAATTCAACCCATCTGATCGGTCCCCTCTTGCGTATCATGAGTAATATATGACGTTGCCCTCGAAAAGCCGCCGCGCCGTCCTCGTCACGACGCATCGGTCCACCGCAACTCCCTCTGCGCCCCCGTGGGCCCAGACCTCAACGTCCATTGTGCCACTGCCATGCTGAATCCGGACGGTCCGGCCCGCGTTGTGCTCGCCGGTAAGCGAGCCGCCGAGAACCTCTCCTGTCGGTAACTTGAGGGCTCCCTCTACCGGACTCGGAGTCCTCCTCGGCGTGGGTATGCCCTCCGTCTGCAAAGTCGGTCCCTCACCGCCTACGATGCGATGCGCCACCGTTCCCTCCGCGATGACGGCGCTCGCCAGGGTGACGCCGCCGGTCAGTTGCAGGCTGGGGTGCGGCTTGCCCATACTATAAGCCTGCACCCGGATATCCGCCGCTTCCTTGGCCGTCGCGTTGTCTTCGGCAGATGGCCGCAAAAGGTACGCGAGCTTCGGCGTTCCCCTGACCAGACCAGCAGCCTCGATGGTGGCGGCGAGACCCATCCGGACAGCCCCCCGTCTCCGGATGGCCTCGGCGACCTCGAGAGCCAGCGGGGAATCTGCTGGCTGGCCCCTGAGCGGCGCAGGCAGGCTCTGGGCGTCGACGAGGACGAAAGGGTTAGCCGAATCGATTAGGGTGACGTCCACCGCGAAGTCTCCCAGCGCGCGGACTTCTTCCACGACGATCTTCTCGGACCGCTCCCCGCTCGGGAACAGCTTGCCGGTCATGCTCCCCACGGGCTCGACGAAGGCGACCTTGATCTCGCTGCCGGAACCCCTGACGCCGGGGATCAAGCAATCCCCGTCCTCCTCCACATTGCCGTCCTCGTCGAGGTGGACGGTCTCGACGATGAGCTTCGAGGTGTTGGTGTTAAAAGTTCGCACGTCCACCGCCCGAGCCCCAGGTGGCGGTGCCACCAGCCGCTCTTGCACGGCAAAGGGACCGACTCCCGAGCAGATGTTACCGCAGTTGCCGCTGAGGTCGACGGTCTCGCTGCCAACGGCGACCTGGACGAAAGTGTACTCGACGTCGACGCCGGGCCAGCTGGAGGGGGCGACGACGGCCACTTTGGAGGTGACGCTGCTGCCGCCACCGACGCCGTCGATTTGACGCGCGTCGTTGTATCTCGATCCCATCGCCGCGAGGAGGGGGGTAGCCCACTCGTCTTGCGTCGGCGGGAGGTGAGACCGGTGGATGAAGAGGCCCTTGGAGGTACCGGCGCGCATCAGGACCGCGGGGAGGGAGTGCCTCACACGGCGCTTTGGTGTGGATGGGGTTATGGCCATGATGGGGATGAGAAAAGGCGGTGGTATTGAAGTGTGTAAGACTTGGTGAAGGAATCTGCGGGAGCCAATGTGCGTATTGAAGGCTTTGGTGTTGAAGGGCATGGGTGGCGCTTATGAGAGAGGTCCGGAAGTCATGCTCTTGGTATAGATAAGTCTCTTGGCTTCGAGAACGAGTGGCCTCTGTGCGTGTAGTGTAAGTCTGTAATCTTGGTGACGACAATGTCATTGTTCGTCGCTGTGCCATTGCTTGTTAATAACATGCTTCGGTGTCGTGAGTTGCGTTAGGGTGTTAGTGGTCCGTATCCGCGGGAGTGGTTCTGGCCCGCGGGACCTGACCTGACGCCGTGTCTGTGCCACCCGCAGCAGGCGGAGCAACTGCTTCGCAGATCTGTTGTCCGGCCGGGAACAACCCCATTCACTGATCAGGATGTCCCCTGCTGGTGGTGTTATCAATTAACTTGTTCACATCAGGAGAACATGCTGTCAAGCGCGGAGCCGTTAAACCCGAACAGAAGGTCGTCGAAAGAAGCAGCGCCGCCGTCTCCTTCCGGTATCCCTTGGAACCAAGTCTGGTTTCCGATAAAGCTTGAAGAGTCGAAGTTTGCCGGCTGCAACCCCGTTCCCGACGGGACCGGCTGTTGGTTTAAGTCCGTCTGGTTCATATCCGTTGCGGCAGTGTTGTGCTCCTGCCCTCGCACAAAACTTTGGATGATTCCGTCAATATCTGACCACCCCATGGAAGGGGATACGTTCTCAAGCACTGTCTGCGGAGGGCGTGCCTCATCAGTTATCGAAAGGCGCACTGTGTCGTTGGGATTCCCTAAGGCGTCGGGCGCGTCGCCGTTCGCTGTCGAGACGGGAATGGCATTGCTCCTCTGTCTTTCGTTGCCGTCGACGCGGGTGAGACTTACACCCAGACGCGTCATCAAGCCTTCGACGATGGTTTTGGCCCTTCTCACGGCCCAGTTTGTTTCCTGGTTCTCTCGAAACACGGACATACAGGTTTCCAGGCGCTCGCGAGCCTCCGATTCCGTGCTGCGCTTCGCGGCGATCCGTACGTGAATCGTTGCAGCGACATACGTGGCATATGAAATCAAATAAGGTGCGTGTCGCACAGAAAATACCCTGTTGTATGCTCGAAGAACACCGACTATGCTGTCGGCTGCAGACGCGCAGGTGATGAACGAGTTGACCGATATGGAACGAGAGGTGTTGTACAAGTGGCCATCAGCAACAAACGGACGGTGAAGGAGGATGGTGAGAACATTGAACATGGCGCTATAGTCAAGTCAGATGGAGGTTTGCGACGCCTTTGTTGACGCAATGGCCAGTTTGCCGCAAGTACTTACTGCAAGCTTAGTACGTGTGGAGGAGGAACTTGATCATCGTTCTTTGGATCGAAAACGAGATGGGTGGGCAAAGCTTCTTTCCAAGCAGCCAACTTGGAGCTTAGACTCTCCAGCATTGTGGAGAGCTCAGCTGCGCTTTTGTCAAAGGCTCTCTCCGTACAGATGCAGCTCAGAATATTGCTCATGACGACCGAGAGTCGACACAGGTGGGTGAAAGTAGACACGCTGAAGGCAGGCGATCCAGGGTAACTGGTTGCATCGGTAGAGTACGCAAACGGTTTCCAATTTTCAAACTCCTCGAACGTATCGAGAAATTTGATTGGTACCAGTGTGTCGGACTCTTTCAAGGAGGCCGGGCGTCCCTGATAGAGACTCTGTATCTTGTCAACGACTATACGATGGTTAGGAGTCTCGTCCGTCGGCTGTTCGCACAGTGTGTGTGGTTTCGTACCGAATGCACCCCAGAAAACCCGCCGTCGTATCTCTAGGTCTTCGTCAGAGAACTTCCGTGTGCTACCGAGGCCTGGCGCATCAACATGCATGCCTAAGTCGATGATCATGCGGAATGCCAGGCCCGCGTATAGCCAAGCAGCACTCCTCTCGTCACCTAGGGCGAAAAGCGAATTTGTCATCACCAGCAAAGCCTGAATGGTTGTGATATCACTGCTATCGAGCGCGTCGCCAAGCAACTTCCTGACACGCTCACGGAACGCCCAACCGGCGGTGCGCACGTCGTTGTGGTCCCTCCGGACTTCTCGACGCGGGCTGAATTTGGAAGCCCCAAAATAGATGGCGTTGAGCAGTATCTTTGAAAAGTACGGCCCGTTGCAGGCCATGTCCCGCATGAATGCTGGTCGGTACGTGAGCAGAAAGGAATGATGCTGGCGGTTCCAGTGCAGGGATAGGAGGTGCATGCCTAGTTCCGGGTCCACACCGTCGAAGTCGAGCGTTCCCGCGCGATAGTTGAAGTCTTCGAGCTGGCCTGTTTTGCCCTGTCAGTGCGGTCCCGCGACAGGCGGAGCGAGATCCAGCCCGAAGCCAAGCTTCTGGCGGAGGAGAAGGATCATACGTTGTCTAGCCGCCTCGGCAACCAATCCCTTCTCTATCCATTCATCCGGCATCCGCGGACGTAGGTCGACGGCCGATAATCGTTCCTGTAGATTCTCCTCGAACAGGGCGCTCGTGCGGCCGTGATAGCTCGAGACTCCATTGGCGGATACCACGATACGGGAGACACCTGCTCGGCGAGAAGGGTTTTGTTCCGTCAGAGCTCCGGGCTGTTGCGTGCTGGTATGAGGGGAAGGGGGCGGCGAGTGGATAGCAGGATCAGGGCCGTCAGGGGCGTGTGGCTGTGGCGTGTCGCCGCCGTGCTCCGCGGCAGAGTCGTTGCCGCTAATATCCTCCGGGATGCGCGACGGGGTGGTGCCGAGGTCTGCTCTTTGACGGCTCTGACGAGTGCCTTGTCGCCGCCGCTTTGCACGGCGCGGTGTTGGTGTTGACTCTGCCACCAGAGGCTCATAGACGCAATCCTTTCCGTACGTCCTGCAATTGGCGCACGTCGGCTGCTCATTGTTGCACTTGATCTGGCGGAAGGAGTTAGCTCTCATCAAGTGTGCGACGGACGGCCACGATGTCGACCACCAGCCACCACAACGAACCTTGCGCCGTCGGCAGAACGAACAGGCCTCAACGGCCCGCCTCCGAGGGCGACCGGATGCCGTGATACTGTCTCCCGGTCTCGGTGCCATGAGAATAAGAACCGGGAGAGTACCGAATATCTTAATCTCAATACCCGTGGGTGGCAAGCGGGTAGACGAGGGAATCTTTTCCACGTTCGTCAAACTGAAGGGGTTGTCGGGAGAAGAAGCAAGCAAGTCTCTATCCGCGGAAAGAACATGACGTCTGGTGGGGGTTTGAAGCCGCCCACCCGGCCGCGAACGCGGGAAGAAACCCGATTGGTCAGCGTCTAAGTCCGCGCATCTCACTTCACACCCGTCCAAGTGTTCCCGCGGATAGCGAAAAGCGGCAAACCAGGGGTCGGCCCCTTGTCCACAACGGTGCAGAAGGGGTATTAGTGGTGGTGTCCATGTCATAAGGGAATAACGACAAGGAATGGATTGCTTTCCGTATTCCCACAGTTGACTCGTTTCCAACAAGTTGGTCGTGTTGATGAGACCGTCTCAAGGTTCGCATCGGATGTAGGTTTCTTGCCACGCGGCAGCCTTTGTTTTCTTCACTACTCGTCACGTTTTCCCTCGGGCATAGTTGAGAACAGGAGGCAACGACAGAAGCATTTGGTTTCTTGACACAATAACCATGGCGTCCGTGATCTCGGCCGTGCCGAACTTGGCACTCGGAAAAACAACCGTGCTACAACGGAAATCTGATTCAAACGCGAAGCATAACATCTCGCCGAGCATCTCGTTATTCTCGGGTGGGGTCGCCGGGGCTGTTGAAGCTGCCGTCACCGTAAGTGATCACTCTGTCAATCTGGAGGTGATTTGTTTGTTCTCCAAGTCCTATAGTCACTGATACCCTTTGAAGTACCCTTTCGAGTTTGCAAAGACAAGAGCGCAACTCCAGTCAACCGGCAGCAAGAACCCGTTTTCGGTTCTTCTCCAGGTTGCCCGACAAGATGGACCCAAAGCCATCTACACCGGCTGCTGAAAGTTGATCATTGTACGGCATTTCCGTTTCCCCTGATGATCTATTGCGCTCACCTGTTTAAGGGAACAACCTTCAAGGCCGGAGTTCGATTTCTCTCCTTCGACTCTCCATCAGAAATGCCCTCATGGAAGAAAATGGGCGTTTGACGCCTGCACGTGGCATCCTCGCCGGTATGATCGCCGGGTGGGTCGAAAGCGTCGTGGCGGTGACTCCTACAGAACGGGTGAAGACGGCGCTGTAAGTTCTCTAAAGCCCACCGGCTGGCGAGACTTGCCTGCTCAAAACTGTGCTTCTGGAGAGTATCTAACCGGTTCTTGAATAACCACAGCATCGATGATGCCAAAGCAGGCGCAAGGAAATATGCGGGTGGAACGCATGCGCTCATCACAATGGTTAGAGAGCACGGAGTGGGTGAAGCGTATCGCGGTATCGTTTCCACCACGCTGAAGCATTCTGCGACCTCTGCTGTGCGGATGGGCTCTTACAACGTGCTGAGAGAGGTTTCCAAGCAGCATGGGCTCCCTCACAACAGCCTCGTGACGTTTGGCTCTGGGGCTGTTGCCAGCATCATCACTGTTTATGCCACCCAGCCGTTCGACATCATTAAGACGAGAGCGCAGTCTGCGCGTGGAGCCGGTACTCTGGAAGCATTTCGAATGGTACTGTCAGAAAGAGGTGTGAGGGGTTTCTGGAGCGGAAGCACGATGAGACTCGGTCGTCTAATTCTGAGTGGAGGAATTGTGTTCACCGTGTACGAAAAGGTTGCAAGCCTTCTGGCGCATTAGAATAGCCCACCAGAGTTACTGATCTCAAGCAGTGGAATCGAGAGTTATCGGCATAGTCTTATCATCTCAGATACTAGATTATCGGCGAACCGTAACGCGCAATGAATGCGTGGCCCTGACTTCGCGAACGTGTGGCGAGACATCAACTACTTGTTCGTTAGGACGAGCGGAAGAGACATTTTCCGGTCCAACATGAGGCCATGCATCAGAATCAAGACCTTCGCAAGGTAGTTAGAGCCATAGAAGTCACCATCTCGGAGACTGAATCTAACACCGGCCCCAAGTCCATGCATGCATGGCCTTTATGGCTGGTGGTTGTTGACGAAAGTGAAGGCATACATGTCCTAACCTAAACCAACTAGCTCGGTTATTGTATGAGGGTTTTCCAGCAACCCAAAAGAATTCAGGAGCCCAACATCGCTCCCGGTCACGCAACCTACCGTCAAAGGTGCTTCCCGCGGGAACACGCTTCCCCAGGTGGTGGATGTGGAAAGTCCGTCAGACCCCAATGCTCCTGGACCCTGCTAAGTAGACGGGTTTCGACGCGGGGTATTCTGGAGTCCCCGGATTACCAAGATCGCCAGACAATTCCTAGGACTTGCGACCCGTGGCTTATGACTGAGACGATGGCCTCGTTGTACAAGTATAAAGTGACAGGCTCGGGTCGAGGGTTGAGGGAGACTCAGATGCTACCGACGAGAGGTCTCTCATCGCCTCAGTTCCAACATCAGCTCGAGCACCAGTACCGGTCTTCTGATATATAAACCCTTTTCCAGTCTGATGAAGATGACGGCGAACGCCAATGACCCCGCGGCCATCAGCGTCACGAAAGATGCCGTCGAATGCAGCCAGCTCGAACACCCCGACACAACAGATCGGGCGACGATTTGCAAGTCAAGGAGAAAGTATATCGGCAGCATGAACTCTCCCCTCGAGAGATTCAGGGTCGCTTCGATCTCCTGCGGGATTTGAGCGACACGGAGATGGAGAAGCTCAACAAGGGGGTGGTGCGGAAGATCGACTGGAGGATGATGCCTGCGATCACTGCCATGTTTCTCATGAGGCAAGTTGGCGAACCACATCTGTCAGAAAGCCTATAGAAATCGGCAGCTAACATCGCAGCGGCATCCCAGCTACCTCGATCGAATCAACGTCTCCAATGCAAGGCTGGGTGGCATGCAGGAGGATCTGCACATGTCAGACACCATGTGGAATCTGGGGATCTCGACCTTCTACATCGGATATGTCATTGGACAGCTGCCGGGCAACTTGTGGTTGGCCAAGGCGAACCCAAGATGGTTTCTCCCCTCGACGATGTTGGCATGGGGTGCCGCGACAATCTGCACTCCGGCACTGACAAAAGTAATTATGAGCTTCTCGACCCTGTTTGGCAACGGATCTGAAAGAATACTACTTGCTATTCGTTGTTTCAGTGGCGCCGGCTTTGCCGCCCTGCAATTCTTCACCGGCCTGGCCGAAGCCCCTTTCTTTCCCGGCATCACTCTCAGTAAGCGGACGCCCTCGAAGTTATTTGCAACACCGATAACATCGACTGACTGATTGACGTCTGCTAGTGACCTCCTCCTGGTACAAAAAACACGAAAGCCCGACTCGCATGGCCATCTGGCACGCCGGAAACACCGTTTCCAACATCACCTCCGGCTTCCTCGCCGCGGGCATCCTGACCACGATGGGCGGCGTCGCCGGAATGTATTCACAGCAATGGTTCTTCCTCATAGAAGGTATTGCTACCTTCTTGATCGCCTTCGCCGCTTTCGCCCTCCTTCCGGACCGGCATCACAACACGCGATTCCTGACCCCGGCGGAGCGAGAGATGGCTCAGTATCGCATCTTGCGCTCCAACGGCGGAGTCGAAGAGGTTGTGGGCGGCACCTGGGACGGTTTCAGGGACGCCGTCAAGGACCCTTTTACCTGGATCTTCTGCCTCATGCACTTTGCACTCGTTACAGCCCAGGCATTCAAGGACTTCCTGCCTTCGGTGAGCCTCATGTCCATCCGGTTCTCTCCCTTGCCGGGAAGATGGTCACAAATTCTGACACCTATCACCAGATTGTCAACACCTTCGACTTTGGTTAGCTCACAACCTACCTCATCCAAGCACCTCCGTACGCCTTTGCCTACGCTTTTGCATGCGTCGTCGCCTGGTCTTCGGGTCGGCGTCAAGAGTCCTTTTGGCACATCGTCCTGCCCATAATCGGCAGCGCCGTGGGTTGTGCCGTGTTGATCTCGACGACCAATGTCGGCGCCCGATATTTTGGTCTCTTTCTACTCATCTCTGGCACGTACAACGGCCTGAACCTGCAACTCTCCTAGGAGACAACCGTGGTCCCGGAACCTCGGAGTAAGAAGGCTGCCCTGATCTCGGTTGCCAACTGTCTCAGTCAGGTCAGTCACTGGTTCAGCCCCTACTTTTGGCCTCGTTCGCACGAGCCCTTCTACAGACTCGGCGGAGGCCTTGTCCTGGTCGGTTGTCTCTTGGTTGTCACGTCAGCCGGTCTGGCGAAATTGCGCGCGATTAAACTTAACAAGAAGTTGGACGAGGCCGAGGGATACTCGGAGAACTCGGGGGTCGAAAAAGGCTGGAGATATGCGCACTGAATAAGAGGGGAAATTTCCAGCTCAATGTCTTTGTCACGGGAACCTCGTTGACGCATAACGCTCACTGCGGCATGAGGGATGGGCTGTTAGGCGGGCGATCGGAGTAGTTGAGGCCAGCATTACTCAATGATAAAACGAAAGGACATGTCATTTCCATGCAGAGAATCTCACATCTTAGAGATGGATCCTGACCTCTAAAAAACCATCACACAGACATTGCTCCAAGTCACTTGCACAGGATTCATACTCCTCTTTACTTGACGGCTGAAGACGAAAGCGACAACATTGCCCCTGACTACACATAGACAAAGTCGATCCAGGAGTGCGATGGAAAATGGATGGAAAGATGTGCCGTAATTCGTGATTTGGGGAATTGACGTATTTGGACGAGAGGCATTACGCATGTCCCAGAAGCAAAAGGTGCTGCTCTAATTGGAGATTGCACATGAGGCGGATGTATCCCAACTGGCAGTCCGTGAAATAAAGATGATGAGTGACTTCAGGTAACATTATCAAAGAAGGAAAGCCTTTCTGTCCCAGTATGCGACTAGAACTATAGACCCTACAGGGCATGTCTTTTCCCCAAGCTGTCGGCTCAGCTGCAGGCTCATGCCGCCGTCGCTTATGTTGCATCGATCGTGCATAGCGTACCCATGGTGACGATTTCCCCGCCTCTGACCCTCCTCAATCCCGTTCATACAAACAGCAGTCAGATATGTGGCTGATCAGTACGGAGACGTTGAAGCTTCACGCCTTCATTCCCCCGGACGTTCCACCTTATGCCATACTGTCTCATACCTGGGAGGCCGGGGAGGTGACATTCCAGGAGTTCGCCGACCTCGATGCCGCCAGAGGAAAGCCCGGCTTCGCCAAGATCGATAAGACCTGCGAGCTCGCCCGCCAAAACGGGCTAGAATGGGTCTGGGTCGACACCTGCTGCATCGACAAGTCCTCGAGCGCCGAACTCTCCGAGGCGATCAACTCCATGTTCGAATGGTACAGGCTGTCGGCCGTCTGCTTTGCTTATCTCGCCGACCTCCCCGTCGGTTCGCCCTCGCTCTGGATGTTCGAATCCGAGTCCGGCATCCACAAGCGGCCCTGCCGCTGGTTCCAGCGCGGGTGGACTCTCCAGGAGCTCATCGCGCCCAGCAGGCTCGAGTTCTTCGACGTCGGGTGGAACTCGCGCGGGTTCAAGACGGACGGGACGGTGCTGCGGCAGCTGTCAAGCATGGCAGGCATTCGCGGCAAGACTGCTCGGGTTCTAAAGAACAGCGACGCGATCGGCGAGATCTCCATCGCCGAGAGAATGTCGTGGGCTTCGAAGCGGCAGACGACCAGGACGGAGGACATGGCCTACTGCTTGCTTGGCATCTTCCGCGTGAACATGCCGTTGCTGTACGGCGAGGGCCCACGGGCTTTCATACGACTCCAGGAGGAGATCCTGAAGAACAGCACCGACATGTCTCTTTTCTGCTGGACCGCGTCGGAGGAAGCGACACAGCCTTACCGCGGGCTTCTGGCCCGGCACCCGTCCGAGTTCGCGAGTTGGTTCGACACGGAGTTGACCTCGCGGAAGTCCATCAGCTGGGCCATGTGCGAGCAGGAGAAGGAGTTCTCCTCGACAAACAAAGGCATCCGGATGGAAGCGACACTGGCGAGCTTCTTTTACGACGGCGAAGAAAGAACCTGCTTGAGGTGCACCCTCTTCCCGGACGAGTATGTTGTGTTCGTTGCCCTCCGATACCACAGGGACAGCATCTACGTCAGGGAGCTCCCCAAAGTCATCATCCCGTCGCGCACGACGCGGTACGACCAGAAGACCATCTACATCGCCAAAGACGTGGACCAGCGCATGTCGACCTCGCTGCAGGAGACCGCCGCGGAAGCGTTGAGCTTCGACACCTCGTTGCTTCCGGCGAGCTTCTCCCTGGAAGTGGCCGAGTGTTGGCCAAAGAAGCAGTGGCACCCACGACGGAAAGAGTTTGCGTTGACGGGCTCCAAGCTGTTCAGCTGCACAGTCGTCTACACTGTTGCGTTTGACGGTGTTCAGATCGGAGAAGTCTTCCTCATATGCCAGCGGCACGCTTCTGCCCTCCAACCTCTGCGGTATGCCTTGATTCCTAGCTGGCATGCAGCAGGGATAAAGAAAGGCATCCTAGACCACGAGACGGGCGATGATCAAGGCGACCCTCCATTCGAGGCTTTCCGCATGATGGAGGAGTTCATTATTGATGGACGCCAGGAGGTGAAGCTCCGGCACGGGGAGACCTGCTTTTCGCTTTTCGTCACGCGGTATTCCGAGACTGGCGAGAGCACCAACCAGCTTTTTCTCAAGGCGACGTCGTCGGATGATCTCCTTCATCCCATGCCTGTTCGGCTCCCCATCCAGAGGTCGATCGGAGAGGGGAACGAACCCGGTCAGCGTCTCGGACGTGCCCCTCAGATCGGAGACGACGCTGGTGTGTTGGTTGTACAGCAGCCAAACCCCATGGATATTTTGGAAGCTGGGCGCGAAAATATAGGTTGAGGATCGTAGAAGCTGGCCTCCGTCCGGGCTTCTTGACATCGTACCCGCACCAGCACGTTCCATGGATGTTTATACATGCGTCTTTTCCCACCCCTCTCTCAAAGCAGTATTTTGTATCTTATCTCCATCTTGTATACTTTATGACTCTTGCATAACTGCCATCCAAACCATCATCCCAAGCTCGTCCAGGCTCTCGCACCACTCTGCAAGCCGGCCGACAAGCCGCCCTTCCTCGCTCTGATCTGTAACATCTGTCTCCAGAGCTCGTCTCGCCCGTCGAAGGTCCTGTATATTCAACACATTGTCGTCGCGGTACCGAGCATGGAGCTTCCTATACCGTGCCGCCCACTCATCGTTGGACACGGTCTCCCACAGCTCCCGTCCCGAGGGGAGAGGCAGTTGGCTGTAGCCGCCGCATTCCCCGCCCGCGACGTTGAAGTCCACGTCCAACATAAGCTGGACACCGAAAATGATACATATCGTCCTGCAATTTTCTCTTTTTCAGCAAACCTCCCTACCAGACAATGTCGGGATACGTTTCTGCGGCTTACCTTCGAACACTTTCGCGAGCGACCCATTCCCGACGATCAATCTTGGTGCTGTTGGTCAGATTGACGGTGTAATCGGAGGACGTGTGAAGGGACTTGGCGATGGACTGCCACAATCAGGATCTTCTCGTCAGCAATGTATGGGGAGCATTCTTCTAGGCGGAGCTTTTCACCTCGGGGGCTGACACCAGGGCTGCGATATCGTTATAGGGCACCGAGTCCGGGTCTCCTGCTTGCAGCAGGATGTATATGACTACAGCCTGCAGAGCTTGAAGCAGCTCTTCACAGTTGTATGATTCATGCTTCATTCAAAAAATCTGTTAGAGGAAGAAGCAGAAGAGCAGCCCAAGCGGGCCAGGGTGCGAGGGGGGGGGGCTCTCCAAGAAATCGCAGATTTGCGAGATCGCAGGGCGTGTGG
>PUHP01000128.1:36277-50615 GCA_006783085.1 Colletotrichum shisoi | reverse complement strand
GTACGGAAGGTGCTGAACCACGCGCGAGGCGATGTGGCAATTGCGGAAAGCCTAGACATAACGCACGAACCTGTGAAGTAGTTTGGGATAGTGATGAGGAATAGGGTAATAAGTAGTTTTAATTGATTTCGTATATTGTAGTTAAATTAACTTGTATGGAAGGTAGGAGGGTAGAGGAAGGTGGGCGACTCGCTATGATGGGCGACTCGCTATGCGGGTACGTTACTTTAATACTATTTCTAAATATATATAATTATACATCAGTATCTAAATATACTTTATAAAAATATAATACTTAGTATATATACTTATTATATATATTAATTTAGTACTATAATATTAGTATATTTATATTTATTTATTTATATATAAATTTATTTAAATTTATTTATGTTTATTTATTTTTATTTACTAATTAGTATACTTATACTTACTAAGACTTACTTAAGTACTAATAGTAAATACTAGTACTAAACTAGCCTAGTATTAGTATAAGGTAATACTAAGCTAGTTAGTATTAGTATTGCCTAATACTTACTTAAGTATACTTATTTGCAACCCTGGTTATCGACCCCAGGCCAGCGGGCACCCACGCCACCAGGGACTTTATTGGCAATTTACCCCAGCTCGTGAGACGACAGACCTCTGTCCAATGCCCAGTGCCTAGCTCAGTGCTCAGTGCCCAGACAACAGCAATCAGGAATCGTTCACTGTGGGCCACCAGTCCCAGAAGATAACGTAATCTGTCGCCCCAAGCTCGGATCCTCGGGATAATTAGATGTGTTTCTGTCTGTGGCCATACCCTTTCTTGAGGAAACCGTGTGGCATGTTGTCGTTGGCTTGATAACGGCGCAGTCGTCGGGGGCAACCGTGGGAGCGCTCGCATTGGGGAGTTGAGGCTCGGTCGGCGCTCTAGGACGACAGTTGGCCTTACAGCTGCGTTGTAGGCCGCCTGGGGTCCTCGCTGTTGGGTGTGATCTTCGCAAGGATTTTGTTTGGAGTCGATAACCATTCTCCCGATTTCCGAGCCGACGAGCGCCCCTTTCAGACGGGCCATGCTGGCAGTCGACAACCTGGCATTGCTCTGCTGCTCAAGCTAAAGAGGATTGGGCTTCCGATGGGGGGACGACCTGGATCCCATGGGAACGTCCCTGGATCAAGAACTTGCTCAATCTAGGCATACGAAGCCCCCGCAGCCCCGGGATCATGTCGCAATTAAAGATGATTGAAGACTATTCCGCGTTGACAAGCATGATTAAAGCACTTCCACTGTGGTCTGCCATTGGAGGTAACTCTCGGTGGAATTGTGATTTGTTGCGAATGCCAACTATTCACAGCGACAGGGTTGGTTTGATTGTTGTCCAGGATTACGAGAGCATTCCATGCAACCACGGGTAGATGAAGCCGCGGACGATGAAGTTCAAGCGTGTTCGAATGTTCGACTGTCTGACTGATGCGAGATCTCAGACCTGATAGCTCGAAGCTTTGAAGTTGGGTGTGAAGTTCTAGAGGCAGTGAGGTCGTACAAGCCCAAGAATATTCCAAGTAGATGAGGGAATAATAGGTTTGCGAATCGACTATTGGTTTGGGAAATGCGAATGTAAGCCAGCGGCGTTTGAGGACACGATGCCGAAGGCCCCTCCCAGACGTTCTTGAGGGGGGGGGGACGGTACCAAGATCGTAAAATGACTGAGACGGCCCAATCAAAGCAGTACTGTTTTCCGTAGGATCAACAGCTGGTTCTAAGTAAGCAGATTGTATCGACGGACGGGCACAGAAGACTGGCAGTGTTGGAGAATGGGAGAAGAATGTACGACTAAGGACTGCAGAAGGCTTTCGAAAGCGACGACAGTCGCTGCCCTGCAAGGCCGAAGGCTTGCAATATCACGAAGTCGAAGGTTGTATCTCCTACAACGCACAGCCAATGATTCTTCTCTATCCAACTCCCATAAGGCAGTTGTGGATGTATGTACAAGCCACACACAACCCCTCCGCCGAAGGCAACTGGGTTTGTGGCTGTTGATCTTGTGTGGGGCGCGTGTGAGGATGACGCCGGACGTACTGTGCGCCTCCTCCAATTCCTCGACATCAGCTTTTGCAGAACAGGACCAGCACAGGGAAGCCAACTGACTGACGAACGACAAAACAGAAATGGAAAAGTATCACTCCGTCCATGAGAAAGACATTTCCAGCTTTGATCTACCATCAACGCGTATGTATGTCACCACCAAGCAGCCGGCAGATCAACTAACGAAAACAGATCGACTGCCCACAGTGTCCGCTGCGGAGGCACTGGAGGATTTGGACGACGATGTCGCCAGACACATCTCTACGGGCATCGACCGCTTAGACGAGGCGCTCGCCTTCCCTGGCCCCCTTCAGGAGTCTGGAACAGCTCGTAAAGGTCTTCAGAGAGGGCAAGTCTCGGAGATATGGGGGCCGCCTGGCTCGGGCAAAACGGCTTTGGGGTAAGATGCTGAAGGCAATATTCCATGTTTTGAAAAGGGGTGCGAGCCTGACATTTCCTTTCAAGCATCCAGCTTGTCGCCAATGCATCACACAAGGGGCGCGGTGCCGTCTGGGTAGGTCGGTTCATCTCAACCTGCGACGCGTTGGAAGAAAAGAAGGCGAGGCTGATGTGCTTATCAAAGACTGCTCTTACTCTGTTTGCGGCCGGCGACTCAATGCTGTGGTTGAGGCAGTAAGATTAGCTCGGCCCTCTGCGGACGAGGAACCGACCAAGGCACTCGGCGATGACTTCGCCCACTACAGTTGCCCAAGCCTGCCTCACCTTGTCGCCCTGCTATGCCGTCCCACCGCGGCAACGGTGCCGGCGAACACGGCTCTGGTCGTCATAGACTCGTTGTCGGCCCTGGTGAACCACGCTTTCCCCAAGGCGCCCGATGGTCGGAAAGGACCGCCGCAAGGCAAAGGTGTACATCCATGGTACGTTCATACCAGATAGGGACCGCCTGCTAACAGCGTGCCAGGTCCAGGGTTTTCAGCAAAACGGCTACAGGCTCTACAGTACATTGCCAACGCATTGCAGAAGCTAGCGGCAACGCGAGACTGCGCAGTGGTGGTGTTGTCGCAATGCGCAACAAAGATGCAACTAGAGCGGAGCCCGACTTTGATCCCATCCATTAATGCTGGAATCTGGGAACAAGGGATGTCCACACGGGTGGTGCTGTTCAGAGACTGGGTCTGGAAGGATGGACACCCATCGACGGTATGCTTCGCCGGGGTGCAGAAGCTAGACGGCAAGGCTGGGCCGGACATGGTGCAGAATGCAGCAGCATTCAGAGTTGAAGCGGTCAGTACCTCACTCCCTTGGACGATAGCCACGGATCCGGCATAATATCGCAAAAGCGGGTTCCCAAGAAGGGAGGCTGAGCGGTTTGCTGACTGGACAAATATTATTGTGGACAGACGGGCGTGATTGGCGTGCGTTACGACACTAGCCAGAAATCGGTGCTGCTGTCGAAGACCCCCCGGGCGAAACGCAAGGTGGCAGAGGCCGGTCTTGAAGTGCCCGACAGCGACGAGGACGACGAGGAATACGGGTGGGTTCAGGAAGACGACGCGGCACTTCCCGGCCCGCCACCGCAATGGCAAGGCAGCGAAGACCTGCTCCTGGGGACGCAGGCGGCCGAGAGCGAAGAGGACGGCGACGGCGACGACGACGACAAGGAAAAAGGGGAGGAGGCAGCGGTTAGCGGCCGAGATAAAGACGAATTGGCCGAGTAGGAAAGGGTAGAGCGGAGGCAGGGCCAAGCGGAATAATTCCGGGCCAAAGGCCGGAGCTTGGCCGACAGATAGGACGAGCATGAATCGACAATATGGTCATGGCCCTCTCTTGGAGACTTGGCCCCTTTTAGTGACCCTGGCAGGCGCAGGCTCTGGAGTCGAACAAAATTCAGAAACGAGCAGGAAGTTACCGCACGAAGCCGACATTGAGACTGGAGGTCTGAACATCGCGTGTGTCACGTTACGGAGCCTCACAGGCGTCGGGATGCGAGGATGATGCGGGAGAAGGGGATAGTGAGAGAGAGAGAAGGGAGAGGGAAAAACTAGATCAACGCCACCGAGCATTAGAGACGACCCGCCACAGGCAGAGATTCAGCGGTTAAGGACCGATAAGAAGCAGCGGTCGGTCAAGACCCGGCTCCACCGAGAGCATGAAATCTCGTCGTCACGGTTCGGCCAAATGTCGGCTTGACGCGGGCCGCCTGAGAGTACAGTATGAGCTTCAGACCCCAACCACCAAGGGGAAAGGCAGAGGGTGAGGCATTAGCATTGGCAACAAGAGAGAGAGAGAGAGGCCGCGGCTGGCCCGGGGCCCCGATCCCAGGGTGCCCCGTTCTTCAAATCCGTGGGGTCCTTCCATGGGACGGGAAACTCTGGTCGTCGAAGGACAGTAAGGCGAGAGAGCAAGAGAAGGGGGGACGTGCTGAGGATGTTAAGCGGCCTCGGCTGGAGTGAGAGTGGGAATAGAACGACAGCAGTGTGTTGTCGTTTTGCGTCGGTCAAGTCCGGATGCGGCTGGATGCTCCTCCGTGGAGGGAAAAAGAGGACCATGATGGTTGAGGTGAGGCTCGCTGTTGAGAGGCGCAACTACGCAAGCACTGCGGCGCGCTTGACTGGGCTGAAGAGGCCATGCCGGCGGGGGGAGCAAGGCCGAAGCGGGCTGTCGTGGGGAAATCTCTCCTTTTTTCACTCTGGTTCTCCCGAGTGATCAGACAAGCTGACAATGGCCCCCCCATGCTTACCTGTGAGTACCGTGCGTTTCTGGCCTGTGCTTAGCTGTCTTGCCAGTGGATCTTGCTGATGACTAATATAGCAAAAGGGATAGTCTTGGCCCATCCCGACCCGGAGCGAAGCGTAGGAAGCAGGGTGGGATAGACTATTCCAACCCTCCCCGGCGGAGCCGTTTTGGAACAAAAAAGTTAGAGGAAAAACTCAAGAACGATAGATTCGAACCTGTGGCCTCGAGGTTGCCCCACTGGCAGGACAGCTGTGCACAGGCCAGAAACGCACGGTACTCACAGGTAAGCATGGGGGGGGCATTGTCAGCTTGTGTGTAGACTCGGTTTTCCCCGTCCCCTCCCCTCCGCTCCTCGTCAGAGCTCGCTATCAATGTCTTCGGCCCCGTTTTGTTCTCGAAGGAAAAAATGGCGTCAGATCGGGGGGGGCTCCACAAGCCCCGTGCAGGAGGTGCAGTAGTTCGGCCTGCTCACGGCGAAATGGTGCGCTGCAATTGGAGCGCCCCATGGCCGTCCTCTGCCAGCAGCTAAGCTCACTGGCGCGCCAAGCTCAACCCCCCAAGGCCACTGAGGACGCTAAGGTACCTAGAAGTAAAGACCACACATACCTACCTAGGTAGGTAAGAGAAGGAGGGTGCCTCCGTTTCTCCCATGCCAGGGCAGGAATAGAGGGTCCGCCGAAGCGTTGGTGCTGGCGCTGGCGTTGGCGTAGGCGTTAGCACATTCACTTCAGGGCAGTTGGTATGCACACAGGTAGAGATTGGTTATTTGCACATGCTGGATAATGGCGACTGTCTGTGTACCTGAGGAGGTATCCAAGTCACTATCCATCCAAATGTGGATCCAATGTTGTCTCCTTCCTTGTTGAATGCGCGATATTGTGCAGAATACAGGGCACTCCGTACCCAATACTCTGTACACTCCAAGAAGAACACCATCTCTGGCGTCACAAGCCCGAAAGCAGCGACGGGTGCAAGTACACAAGTATTTCTGGAGCAAAAGGGACTTGGCGATGGTATGGCCCTTACGATTTCTTATTTTTTATTTTTATTTTCTTTTCCTTCTCTTCCCGACTCTCTTAAGGCTGTTTCCCTGTCACATCCCGTCTGTCTTCGCGACTATCTCGCCCTCCGTCAGAGCGCAGGCACACCCTCTCCCTCTCGCCCCGGATCTGCTGGAGGACACGTTTTACTAGGCGCACGCCCCTGGGACTGGTAGCCCTGCGATACGACGGAGCCGTCATTCCTCCACTTCAGGACAGCAGCACAAGGATAGAAGCTATCGATACTCGAAATTCCCGCTGCGCTCACCCAGTCCACCACTACTACAAATATACACAGTTCACGTAGCTAATCCGTTTTAATGCCGCGACGGATACCTGCAGCATCCCTTGAAATTGGCCTCTCATTCACTTCTCATCCGGCCTTGGCATTAGAGGTTATTCCCACAGGCTCTGCAAAACTCACGTAACATTGTACGTACAACTCCCTCATATTATTCTCCGGCGCAGCAGGGGCCGGCCTACGATGCTACCGGACCAATACCGTTGCGCTGTCTGATACTGTTCTGAGGGGTCTAGACCAGCTCATCATCGGGGCGGATGATGCCATTCCGCTTGGCACTTGCGCAGCCGTTTCCAGCTTTACGATGCACACTCACCGTCCAGGGAGGAAGACTCATGTCGACGAAGAAAACAATCGCACGACATGTGCCTGAATCGTTGTTTCTGTACGGCGTTGCATTGATGCTGCATCAGCCGCGGCTCATAGGACACTGTATCCGTACGGTAGCGAAAATTATAGAGTAGCCTAACGGCCTTATCCTTCCTGTCCTGCGATCGTGGAGATCGAGAGATCACCTTGGCCCATCAGAACTTGGCCAAGCTCGCCGGAAAGATGCTGGTTGGTACCAGAAGGAGGTGACCTGAGGCCGAGTCTCGTCAATCCGGAGCGTCTATAGAGAACCGGCTCCGGCCGGCTGCCACTAGCCACTGCCGTCATCCCGTCGGGCCAGCCAAGCCGAAGTCATCGTCTTATCCGGGCTGGAGAAATAAGACAAAGACGTCTGTCTCCCTCTGGGTTTTCCTAGCCGCGTCCACACGAGGCCTCGCAGCACACGACATACACATATAGCGGCAACCGCCCGGGGGGTCTTTGTTATTTCTTTTCTGAGGGGGGTTCCTAAGAAAAAGAAAAGAAAAAGGCCCAGACTGAGTCTGCTTGGAGCAGGCAGGTAGATCGGCCGAAGCGCTGGCGTGCCCCAAAACCCGCGTATGTTCTGCCGCATCGGGCAGAGTCACGTACGATATTATTGCATCGTTGAAACAACGACACCACCACCATCTGCAACCGATTGTCGCCGATGTTCCCGCCGCCGCTGCAATGAGCCTCTCCGGCGCAAGGACGGGCGGGACACGCCTCCGACCCGGGACTTGCTTGTGACGGTACGCGCGTATACGTCTTCGCCGCAGCTAGTATACCCTCTACCCCTTCTGCTTGTTCCTCTCTGGGCCACTAGAACTGCGGGCATAGCCCGTACTACTGCACAGATCGACCAGTCGCTGCGGGTCGCGTACCGATGCAGTCGCGGGGAAGTACCGCATAGTAGCAGAAAGACAGCTCAATACAGCACAAAGGAGAAAACTGTGGACGGTGCGGTTCCAAAGGAGTAATTACATCTACACTGCGGATACATCCACCACATCACACACCACACGCACACACTTACTTACAGCAGCCACTCAAGACTAATAATAAAAACCGATCAGATCCCAGCGCCGACTTGAGACGATCCCGCTGCAGACCGTAGGCGTCTCCCGCTCCTTGGTCAGCCCACTGTGCCGCTTGAACATGCGCAGATCGACCAACTCTGGTTCCATCTTTTTCTTTCTTCCTTTTCCGGGTCTTTTCGTGCGGGCGGGAGATAGAGGCAATACATGTCTCCCCTATGTCGATGGAACCAAGCGACGGGCAATCAGTCCCCGACATCTGCTCGTCCGTTGTAACCCCCCGATGCGCGCGTCCTGCTTGACCCGCCCAGAGGCTCACCCAGACCTCCTGTGCTATACATGTGAACAGATAAAATGATACGATACGATAGCTGTTCCCCCCTTTGCTCTGGCCTATCCCTTTCGCCGTCTATGGCTACTCTGTCTCCTGTTTCATTCCACGACTTTTGATTGTTCTTGTTTCCCTATTTGATGCTTGTTGTCCCCGCACTTGTCTCTAACGTTGTCATTTCCTCTCAACCACCCTTACCCTCCCATACATATAGTATGATATCAGAGGCGCGGATGTGTAAAGGATATGCAGGCCCCAGTGCCGTTCCCGCTGGGTGTTCCCTTCATCACTGCTGGGGGTGGCCACCCACGGGCCGGAGATGCTTGCCTTTCATATCTTTGAGAATGAGCATTGTTTACAGGCTCCCCGGCTTGGGCGAAGTATGTAGGCAACAGTCGGCAACAGACACAACGGGAGGCGGCAATGAGGGAAAGATCACGCTTCAAGATGGGTGGGTAGAGGTGGCCACGCAGCGGCTGGCTTGCAGCAATCATGCGCAATTCCCACTCCCCTTCCCCGGCCGCCCGCCTACCACCATCGCCAACGCGAAACGCATCCCCGTTTTCGCATCCCCGCCGTCCGCCCTGAATTCGATGCCGTTTTTCCCGTGTCACATACACTCTTGGTCGGAGATGTGCTCTGCTGTTCTGTATCTGCTTGTGCCTGCTTGTGCCTGCTTGTGCTTCCGTTCCCATCTCTATTTCTCTGTCTCTCTTTCCCTCTCTGCGTTATTGTCTTGTATATGCCAGGTCCCACGACCGCCTCATGTGTTGACGGTAATCGATGGGCGTGGCCGATCTGTCATAGCAGTGAGCATTCCGCGGCCTCCATCTCCGTCGTACGATGGACTTTGTCCAAGTGTAATCGCAAGCCTTGCTAAGGCAACCCCTCGTGAAGCTTTCGCACAGAGTACTTCTTCATGTCCTGTAGTGTGTCTCCCGAGAAACCCGCAAACCAAAGCATGCAAGCGGGGAACAACAGCAAAAAACCGATTGCCGGCCTGTCTTGCCAACACGGCCCTATTACGGCATTTCTCTCTGACAGCGTGTGTTGCCAGTGCTGTTTCTTACAACTCTGTGAGATGGATAGGGAGGGTGGCGTGTGCTTAGAGGTGTCTGGCGTTTTTTTTCCCCTTTCTTTCTCTTACTTTTTAATTATTATTATTATTTTGATAGACTGGGAGAGTTCGTCGGGACGGGTTTGTCAGTGTTTCGCCTAGGGAAGTCTATGACAAGCTGGGAAGGGATGGCGGTTGCGGTGCCTCTTTGCATCCCTACGTCAGACCTCCCATCCCTTGCTGATAACCATACAGTACGCCATATGCTGAGTTGGTTGACATGTGTTCTGTTTGAGTCGGCACGAGTGAGTTGCCATCACATGTCAACTCAACAACCGGGCCCCGCAATATTAGGGCTGGCTCCTGTTCGGCGCTCAATGCTTCTTGGAAAGCCGCCCATGCCGCATGAAGTGCGGGTACGGATGCAATAGACTTCCCGAGAGTAGGGTCGAGACCTCTTATCTGGTCCCTTTGTACACTGTACCTCAACCCGACAGCAAGCAGACAGCGGTGGCATCATGTTCTTTTGAGGGGAAACTTTTCGCAGGAATGACGGCATTCCTCTTGTTCCCCCCTCGGGGTCTTGGCCGAGGACGCCGAACTTTTTCACGTGAAAGTCTTCGACGCAGGCCAGCATTCCTCTCCCTCCTCAGCCTCAGTTTATTTCCCCTCTCGTAGTAAACTGAAACCCGAAGTTTGAAGGGCGGATCAGCTGGGTCGCAAGAAAGCTGCTCGTGAGATAGTTATTCGGTTCGAGCTCGGGGTTCTGGGTTGATCGTATGGAGGTTACCGAATCCCCGCTGACAGTTTCGGGAACCCCTCATCCGTTGCTTTGGCTCTCAGTAACTCCTCTTCTTGGACGAGCAAGGTCTATTGATTCGAGGTCGGCGCTCGGTCCGAACGAGAAACAAAACTCTAAAAGATGGTCCGTAGGGGCCGCTCTTCGCGGGCACGTTACGGTACCATGACGCGTCTCTTTATGTCACTGGCTTTCCACGGCGAGACTGGTTTCGTAGATCTGATCTGCTCATGACGAACCTCGGCCGGGGAGGACGGTGGTCGCCCGAACCTCCCCCGAAACCTAATAGCCCCCGAAGCCACCCAAGACAGGACAAGCCAACTAATACCGATGAGAACGCCGCAGCCATGCCATTTGAGACCCTTTCGCTCCCGTAATTTACACACGAATCCCTATACCATCCCTCTCGAGAAAGAACAAAATGACACGGGGGGGCTGCAAGGAAGGGGAAATGAAGATCGGAAATCAAGAACAAGCGCTGTTTCATGCCGAGTAAGACGGCGGGTCTGGATCCGCGTACACCGTCGCTGTTTTGAGGAAGACGAGCACTTCGTACGCGGCCTTGGCGATGTCGAGCCCGCTCTTCTTCCACTGGGACTCGTACCACAAGTTGTGCAGCCTGTTGTCGGCAACGAGCGTGACGATGAAGCGCACGTGGTGGTCCTCGGCCGTCCAACCCGTCTTGTCTGGGTGGTAGACGAGGAAGCGCGGCTTGCGGGCGTTGATCGCGTCGCGCGCCGCCTGCGCCGTGCGGGTCTTGTCCGGCTCCGGGACGGAGCTGGAGCTGGAGCTGGAGCTGAAGCCGGCACCGGCCAGCGCGCGGGAGAGGTAGTCCGCGTAGAACTCGTCCCAGGGCCCACGAACGAGGCTGCTACTGAGCCAGGCATGGAATTCGACGGCGTCCTTGAAGGGGAGCAGCTCGAGAAGCAGGCGCTCGTGCTGGGAGGCCACGCGGGGAGTTGTTGCGTGCGGAAACGGGACGGCTGCACCGCTGGCGACGGGCACCGCGGCGGGGGTGGGTCTCGGTGCCATCCGGGGCGCCGGGGGCGGGGAGGCGAGGCGCTGATAGGGGACGTTTCTAATGGACGAGGTGTCGGTAAGGGCTCGATGCCTGCGCGGACGGGGGAGGCACATTTGAGGGAGCCGGTATTTGTCGGCACGAGACAGAAGAGGCAGAGCAACGGGAGGCAGCTGATGGGTTCGGATTGCGCGAGGGGACTTTGCAAGTTGTGGCTATACAGAGGCAACCTCGGAAGTCTGCCTGGTCTGCTCCTCGTGAGGCCAACACCACATATGTATGTGGCCCGCCCCCGGTGCTGCCAGGACGGCTGTTGCTCGTCGAGTCCGCCTTGCCCTTAGGCTCTCCCTCGTGCTTTGACGTCAGATCTTTCTTCTATCTCTTGTGCCATCTGTCTTCACGGATGAGGAACTGGGCATTTGGACTTTGAAAGGGTTGCCTTCCAGGCAACAGAGCTGAAGCCCGGCGCCGGCGAATCACGGGCCTCTGGCTTAGGCGTCTGCTTACGGCGCTTACGTGGCTCGGGAGGGAGCCAAGAGTGAGACGCGCAGCAGGCCACTTATCATCATCTGGATCAAAGCTGAGGAGAAATCGCCGGGTTGGTCCATTTTCGAGTTGCAGCTCGCAGCGCCACGCCATGGAGTCCAGGCGACGATGTTTCTCACGCTTGGCAGCCCCGGAACTTCGTGGCATCCTTGGACCTTGAATTGTACCCAGCTCCGAACAACTATCGGCGCATTTTTGCGTGACTCCGGAGCCAGGAACGGTCTACGGCGAGTTCAAGTGTTTGTGTGTCTGTGTGTTGAACCTGGGCGGCATTTGTGGTTGCCTACAGGGGCGCTCACCCGCACCCAGGTGTTGAAGAATGGACCACCAGGCAGGGTCAACCACAAACCAAGCCACTTGGGTTTGTTTGCATTATCTCCCAATTGCATCCCTCCTTTCAAACCGAATAGTGAGATATTTCAACGTGTTGAGTTCGCTTAACGACAGCGAAGCAGCGAGCTTCCATGTCTCTGGCCTGGATGGGGATCGAGACGATTGTGGAGGGCTTTATACGTTTCCACATTGTTCAAATAAGGCTCCATTATTACACACCAACTGCTCTCACTTAACATGGAGAGAGGGTTGTAGGATGAAATATCCGTCTGTGAACCATGCTACCTATACACAAGTCAAGACCACCAAACCTCACGAGTAATCGAAGTCTACAAAGAATAGCCCGCCTAAAAACTTTTAGAGAGGGCTCGCTATAGTTTTCCAGCACTACATCCAGATTTGTGTTATCTATAGAGACCCAAAATGCTAGCATCTGCAACTCATGTGATAAGTAGGTAGGTTGTAAAATACAATAGGGGATAAGACATGCTGCGTGCAAAGGCGGGTAGAGTACAGGAACGCTTATTACATATACAAAACGAATCGCACGAATATGAAACCCATTAGGAACGAGTGTGTATGTTATAGAGAAAAAGAGGAGGTGATGATCTGGGTCCACGTTCATCAACAGAGTGTGATGAGCGGTAAAAAGGGGCCGATCCGCGGTTCGAACGCGGGACTCTTGCTGAATTTCGAGTGAACCCAAAGCAAGGATCTTACCACTTGACCAATCGGCCTGATTGATTGTTTGTTTGTTGGAATATTCATGCACGAGATTGAATGAAAAGGAGATGGATGGAAAGGCGCAAAGAGGAAGGGGCAGATGGCTGTGTGCTGGTGTTGAGTCACCAGGCAGGAGGGACCGTGGATGGGCCAGACTCTATTCGGGTGCGATGGAAATGCAGCCGCCAACATGATGGTCCAGAAATTATGGAGTCCCAAAATTGGAGAGTGAGTCTACCCTGGGAAAGTGTCAATGGTAATCTTGGACAAGGCCACCTGCGTTTGTAGTGCTCACTTTCCCTCGATTTTGGACGATACGCAGGACAGAAGTCCTGACAAGGAGTTGACTTCACGACTTCCTCTTTTCTAGAGCGATGTACTCGTAGTCAAACATCAGAGAAGGTGCAGTATCCGTTGTCCAAGTCCGATACTTCCGAGCCAACAATTGTGAGATCGTGGCGCTGCTTCTATTCTGTGAATAACGTGGGGCCAGAGACCCCTCGACGATGGCCTTTTCGCCTTCCTTGCCTCACCCTGTGATGTGTTGCTAGAAACAGCCGAAAACGCCCCCCCTTGCTTCTTTCAACGTTCGTCTCTCGAGCGTTGTAAGGGAACCATCGCCCATCATAAGGGGCCCTCGGCTTGACTGTCTCCTTTATCTCATTCCCCCTTTCATCGTCGACTTTCCCAGCCGATGCTCAGCAGTTGAGCCACAGTATTTGGAGCGGCATCTCGCAACACGTCGACGCGTTCTCTGTGCGTCTTGATTGCCCATGCGATCTTGCTTCATCGCTAATACTCATCATACCAGAGACTCGAGGCTGCTTCTACGCTTCATTCCGCCCTGCCTCCCAACAGTTCGACCCCTGGTCCTGAACCATGAGAGAACTTCCTCCATTGCAACTCGACGGCATTGAGGCTGAGATGACGCCCACCAACGTCCAAGCCGATGCTTCGGGGCAGTCTGACGAAGGGACAAGCCAATCCACATTCCGACCACGCTCCAAGAATCAAAAGCAACGCCGCCGAGTCAGGTACCGCTTCCTCACTCCTTCGGAATGGGCAATCGTCGCCCACGGCATCGGTGGCGTCAACGACACGGAAGGCCATATCGCTCTCCATCCGTCTTGTTGGTACTACCCGCCCAAAGGTATCCCCAACGGCCTCTACCGGGACGTCATCTGGCATCGAACCAAGTACTTCTACATGTACCACGGCATGAGCTCTATTCGCTGGGTCTCGTACATCCTGCAAATCATCTTTGGGGCGATCCTCACCGCAATCGGCTCCATGTCGTATAAGGACGGCACTCCCATCACCATCATCGCGGCTGCAAACACTATAAATGCTGGCATCCTCGCACTCTTGCACAACAGTGGTTTGCCCGACCGTTATCGCTCCGATCAGGCCGAGTTTGACGAGGTCGAAGACCACCTCAAGAAGATACTCGACACCGGAATTGTCCCCGAGGATATGTCTGTCGACCAGGCGCTCATCCATTGCTTTGATCTGTACCAGGAGGCCAAGAAGACCGTCTCTGCAAACATTCCGGCAACTTACACACCGAGTTCGGTCCTTGCAGGTGGACCGCAAGGCGGTGAACCGCAGAAGCCAAGCACGCCTGGGCCGGCGACACCGAATGCAGCCAACTCGGTCATTGCCACCAGACTTTCGGTGGCTGTTCCCCCGACTACCACTGAAGAAAAATGATATGGAGTACACTGTGTCTCATTAGGTTTGTGGAGTTTTTGAAAGGTCGTCTTAACACTGTCAAATCGTTTCTCTTATTAATCCAGGTGAGGAACACTCGTGGTAATCCAGACGGAATTTTTTGGGGCGCAGCAGATGATAGAAACCAAGTGTGTTACTTGAGATAACATGAATTAGGGAGCTTAAACAAGACAGTTAGACATCCATTGCATCGATTTGGGATGCAAGACATGACATGAAGTGAAGTGAAGTGAAGTGAAGTGAAGTGAAGTGAAGTGAAGTGAAGTGAAGTGAAGTGAAGTGAAGTGAAGTGAAGTGAAGTGAAGTGAA
>PUHP01000128.1:7262-23205 GCA_006783085.1 Colletotrichum shisoi | reverse complement strand
TATGTCGAATGTCGAAATAGGATTCACTTACATGCCGCCGTGGCTGCGTGTAAGTGAATCCTATTTCGACATTCGACATATGGTCTGTTTGAGACTGTACTCTTCAAGAACGATCGATCGGGTTATGCTCACAGAAGAACAAGCCGGAGGTGCCACATGCAAAGATAATCGACATTCCCACCAAAAGATGAGCATTTGGGCCGTCATCGGAAAGTCATGTATGCATTCCAGCATTCCCCCCGAGCCCGGCTCCAATCTTTCCCGTCGTAGACGCCACTATGATTAGATATGCAAAGTGTCAAAAGATCGCCGCCCTCCTCTATTGCCCATTACTTGTAACAAGGTATCTCATCACCAAGCAATCATTGGTATCGTGCGAGTGAAACAAGAGAAAAGAAAAGTGAGCAAGACTGCTCGCTCAAAACGACACGGCAAATTTCAGCTTCCCAAGAACACTCATGTCCCTTTCCTTCCCGAACGTGGTGACACGCTCCAGCGGCGCTTCCTCCGTCCTTGTGGCGAGGGTGCTGCCTGGCGACCACGTCGTCGGGACCGTCTGACCACCGTCTTCCGACTCCCACGTCGACACAGTCGACACCGAGCCGAAACTTGTGCGCCTGTCCTGCGGCGCTTGCACACACTGGTAGAAGCCCTCGCGGCCCTTGACGGGGCGGGGGAAATTGGTGACGGAGTCGTGGCTGATGCTCCGCTGATGGTGCTGCCCTGCTGCACCACTGGGGAACAACCAGCTGGAGACGCGCGAAAAAGATTTCTTCTTTCGAAGTGGCGGGCGGAGAACCAGTGGCAGGGGCGGCGGCGGCGGTCGGGTCTCCCTGCCACGGCTCGGCGGTGGTGTGATAAAGGCCGCCGAGGCGTCGGCGAAAGCCATGCTGCGGTGGGGAATGTGAACCGGGGGTCGCGTTGGTGCCGTGTGCGGACGCTCGGCCCCGGGGTTCAGGCGCTCCGCGAACGATGGCGCAGAGGGCGGCAGGGCGGGGACCGTGGGTACTGGTTCTTCTTCTGGCACAAAAATAAGCCTTGTCAGCACACGTGAGACCATGCTAATTTTGGACTTCGTCTGAGCTTACCGTGCACCGTCAATGCCATCGAATGGCCTGTCGAGGGCCGGCTGCCAGCGTACGTGCTCTGGCGCTCCATGATGAAGTCGATCTCACGCTGGAGCTTGTCGACCTCCCGCATGGCGCTAGCAATCCGCTCCTTCATCCTCTCCGTGCTGCTGCATGTCTGTGACCGAGCCCTCGACTTTGGTGGGATTTTCGGCGGTGTGTCACTCGCAGTGGTGGCTGACGGCGACGCCGACATCTTTCGCGGGAGATGAAACGACATAGGCGAGTAGTTAGGCTCGTGTGAAGGCCCAAAGACATCGTCATCCGGGTTCGGCTCCAGCCGAACCGGCGGCGGCGGCGTAATCATGTCGAAGTGTGGCAGGATCGGCGACAGCTCCCTTTTGGACACATATATACTGAGTTCGAGCGGCCTAAACGAAGAAGGACGAGGCCGCGGCAGAGGGCGTGGCGGTGGAGTCCGACCAACGTGCTGAAGATTCGTGTATTGGGGAAACTGGAAGGACTCGGAGTGAAGATGGCGAAAGTTGCTGGGGGCCGATATTTGTAGCCGTCGCGGAGACGAGTCTGAGCGAGATCGCTTGCTCACAGAGAACCGCTCCCGGAGCAATGCGAAACTTCTCTTCACTCCCTTCGGCTTCCCCTGCAGATGATGACGAGCTTCGACTGGCTTCTGCATCGTCCCAGCAAAAAGCGGCGGCATGGGCACTGGCTGTGTGCAGGTTACAGTGGGTGACAGTTTCCCAGAAATGTCAATGTTGTCTGAGCGGGCTGGTTAGTGTCCGGTGGATGATATGTGTTTGACGGACCCGAAAACTCACTTTGACGCGGCTTCTCGTTCGGACGGGTAGACAGCGGAGCGCAGCAGTTGGTGAGGGGCGATAGCCATGTCCCATAGGCGTCTGCGAGCATGCCACTCAGACCCTTCATACCTGCTTCCGGATATGCTTCATGCCGGACATATGCTGGAGAAGAACGAGGGGGGAGAAAAACAATCGGACAAAAACGAGAGACGGCCAGCGGTTTGACGGAACGAAAGAAGAGAAAGATGCAGGGAGGTCTGTAAAGTACAAAGATTGAGCGACCCGATTGATTATAATAGAGAGCGTACCTAGTGAATGGCGAACGTCTAGTACCCAAGGGTAATGTACGTAAGGTAAAGTAAGGTAGGCAATGTGATGTGAGAAGAACCCACTTAGGCGTGGCCAGCTTCTTTTTGAGTCTCTCTGGCACATATCGAATCCCAATTCCCACTTTGGGCCAGAGATTTTGCTCAAGTGCTATGCTTAATAGGTCCAGCTGGAAGCAAGAGAACAAAATGGAGGGACAAGGGCATGGCAATTGTCGGCGAAGTGTGCTCAAGATGCAGACCGGCCGCTCTGATAGGCCGGGGCTGCAGACGGGGCCAGACACGGCCGGCCAACCGGCGCTTAGGAAGCTGGGGTGTTGACGGATTCGGATGGCTGGCGCTACACCCACATCCTGCACCAGATTGCAGGAGCTCCACCAGTCGTGTAAGATGAAGACGATGGCTCAGCGAGTCGATGTCTCACCTCTGCCTTGCTCTGGTTGCTCGAAGCTAGCTTGACCAGCAACTTCTTGCCACAAGTCCCCCCCCCCCGAGGCACGGTCTCGTGCCAGTCATGAACTGCCATGCTTCCATACTGTGATGTTGTGATGCCCGTCACCGCCCCTTGTCATCTTTTGGGTCCACAAACTCCCAGTCGAAGAATTCTTGACAAACGGGGGCCACGGTTGAACGACATTTTCAAACCGTGTGTGCGTGTTTTCAGTAGAGCAAAGGAAACGGTTGGAGCGGCCAATCACATCTGCGGCGCGGCCATCTGTCTGCCCAAGCAAAATCCCGTAATACCAGCCACTCGGTGACATGCCCAAGCATCAGCGGACGGGAAGCAATCAGCAATCATTCGGGCATGCATGCAAGGCACCGTGGGTGACGGGAAGAGGGAGTGACCGCGAGAAGCCGACCTACGGATTGGGATGCGTTGTACGGAGTACCGTCACAAAACTCATCGTAGCCCTGCGTGTCCCCTATTGCAGGACACCATCACCGTTGGATGGTCGTACGGCGAGGGCGAAGCCGACAAGCTAGAGATGATGAATGGCGATGAGAGTGGGCAGACAGTACGAGAGGGTGGTGTGCTCTACTCCGCTTTACGCTGCAGTCGCCTCTTTCGGTTTTCCTTGGCTCTTTCGAATTAAGCCCCCCCCCGGGCAATCAGCGTCACTTGACGTTCGCCGCGAATATTGTCGCCATGATGGTTGCAGGCGCAACAACGGATCAAAAGCAAGAGGTTTCCGGTAGTAGTAATATGATGACTCGAGTCGACCAAGATTAGTGCCCAGGAATCGTTGCTGATTGATGTGGCGGAGTTCTCGTCATCATCTGATCTAAAGAAAACCGCTGGACAGCAGACTTCAGCAGAGTTTCTCGTGTTACTCTAGGTAGGTTAAGGACGGCAGCGCAGACAAAATGTCTCGGCCACACCGCCACAGTGTGGAGGAGATCACACTGAAAGAGGGGGCAGGGTTACAAGCTGAGGAGAGAGTGCTTACATAACTTCCGACATGTCATCCGCTTACCTCAGCACTTCACGTCAGGCGAAGACACATTAGCTTTTCTTATCTTATCGATAGGCGTGACGGATATCGGAGAAAGAGACTGCCGAATGCAACAAGATACCCTTTTAGGCGGCGGAGACCCGTACCCCTGCATGGTTTTTTTGGACCAGAAGTGAACACCTGGCTTGCTTGCTGGTCACTTTTTGAATTGTTCAAAGACCCAGCTTTGACAGCGAAACTAGCGCTCATCCAACACAACCTGATCCTTCTCCCGGGCCATTGCTGTCGTCGCCGGACTCCTCCAACCTACCCGATATCCTGACAAGGACAATCAGAGTTCTTCCTTACGTCTTTTCAAAACACCGGTTGCCTTCGGTACTAGCTCACATTCAAGATGTCGATGCCAATGCCCGGCCCCATGCAGATGGGCCCCAACGGGCAGCCCATGCCCTCGCCTGAGCAGATCGCGGCAATGCGTAGACAAATAGAGGCCGATGCCGCGAAGGCTGGCATGAGTGTACCGGATTTCCTCAACCATCTCCGACAGCAAGCTATGCAGCAGCAGCAAGCGGCGCGACTCGCCCAGCAGCAGCAGCAGGGTGGCGAGGGTGGCGGAGAGGGCGAGCATGATCACGACCACGATTATGACCCTGGTCACCAGCACCCTCACCAGCACCCGCAGCAGCAGCAGCAAGCCCAGGGCCAGCCTCAGCCCATCAGGCCTGGTCCCCCTAACCCTGTTGCGCTGGCCCTCGCCACCTTTTTGCGCAGCCAGGATCTGAAGCCCCGTACTTGTATTCTCAACGGCGAGCGCAAGGACATGTTCAAGGGTGGGTTAACTGCGAATTGTATTCTGCACGTCTTCAACAGCATACTGACGACGGATGTGTAGTCAAGCGAGCACTTCGCGCTCTGCAGTCCCCCGCCTACGAGAAGGCGCGCAAGAAGAACCCCGCGCTTCCCGAGATCACCGACCGCGCCTCTTTGGAGAACACCTTCAAGCTCCTACCCATGTCAATGCTTGCGCTACGCGTGACCAAGTCCGACCCGCACGAAGGCCACGACCACGGACCGAAGAAGACGAAGCGCATCAAGGGTCTTTGGACTGTCCGCATCGAGCCTCAGCAAGAGGCCAAGGAGGAGATGTACTACGCGTGGTTCTGGGAGGGCAGCCAAGTGAAGCGCAAGCTTTACTCGATCCTCGCCCTCATCCTGATCTTCATCGTTGTCTGCTATCCTCTCTGGCCTCTTAAGCTCCGACTCGGCGTGTACTACCTCAGTTGGGGATTCCTCGGCCTGCTCGGCCTGTTTTTCCTCATGGCCATCTTCCGTGTCATCCTCTTCTGTGTCACCTACTTCGTTGCGTCTCCCGGCCTCTGGCTATTCCCCAACCTGTGGGAGGACGTCTCATTTGTCGACAGCTTCAAGCCCGTCTGGGCCTGGCATGACGTAAGTTCAACCAACGCACCCGGAAACCACATTGTGAACACCACTGACATTCGATAGACTGCTCCGAAGAAGGGAAAGAAGAAGAAGTCGGCGTCCTCTGGTGCAGCGAACGCCAGTGGCACCTTCGCTGCTTCTACCGGTCAACCTCTCCCGGCTTCCGCGACCACGACCGCGACGGAGACTCAGATTGCGGCGGAGCCCTCGCAACGCGCCGGCTATGTCGCGCCAGCTGTGGAAGAGTTGGGTGATGACGAGGAGTAAATGAATTTCGAGGCGACGATCCGCATCACATAGGCGTTTGTGGCTTTAACGGTTGGAGGACTGTACTTGTAGATATCCCCGGCATCCAGTATGCTGCTGCCTGGGTTCTATTGGTCAAAAGAATATGTTGGTACATCACATCGGTCAGATTGGTTCTTTGACGCTTGATTGAGAAGGGGGGGTCCCAAAAGTTTCCTCGTGATGAATATACATGACTTCGGCAACGTGAACCAGACGGTGAGGGCGCCCAGTGCGGCACGCCACTTCAAAGTCAATGCATTTTTTCTACTGCACCGATCCCTCGGCGCGCTCGTAATACCAGACAGCACCCTCCGTCGTTGCGCAGTTCGACACGCGGCCACCATTTATATCGGCGGCGACAGGGACGCTGTCGCCACGCTGGGGCTTGCCGTAGATGTGGAAGTAGTACCAGGCCTCGCTGAGCTGGGTGTACCCGTTGTCGAGAGAGCCTTTACCGGCTTCGGTGGCGTTGTAGCGGGGGCCGGAGCAGCCGATGTACGGGACCGCTCCGTGGCCCTCCTTGAGGGCCGTCTGGAGGTCGGCGAGGGAATAGGCGATCGCATTGGAGGGCGTGATGGCCTTATCGGCGAGCCACTTCCAGGTCGGGGTCTCCTTGTAGTAGTGGACAGTGGTCTCGAGGAAGTCGACGATTTCCTCGTGATCCTGGTACTTGGGTCCGTAGCACTCGACATCGAAGGTGCTGAAGCATGTGGCGTGCTTGGAAAACTCGTGGGCCCAGAGGACCCAGTTGGGGGTGTATTGAGCGATCCAGAACCTGGGAGATTCGCATTAGGCTGGGGGCTTGGAAGCCGACGTCCAATAACAGGGCTTACTTGTTCATGTATTCCAACAAGTCGAACCTCTCAAACGGCTTCACGAAGGCGTCGAAAGACGAGCCGGTCCACGCCGGGACCGGAGTACCGTCCGGCTTTCCGGTCGTGGTGTTGGGGGAGGGTATCGGGTCATACTGGCGGCTGAGATCGCAGTACTGGGTGTAAGAGCCGTTGCAGAAATCGGGCCACAAGCCGTGGATGCCCCACGAATCTTGGGGCAACTTCTGTCCCTCGGACTCGAGGCCAGTGTGGGTGTTCCAGAATTGGGTCGCAAGCTACGAACACGAATCGTTATTCTCGAGAGCGCTCGTCCGCAAAACGACAAAATTAGCATACCACAAGGCCACCGTAGGTCTCGACACAGCAGGTGTCGACTTTGTCGGGGTTCGCACCGCAAGAGCAGGACAAAACGGGCTCGGCTGGGAGATAGATGGATGTGTCAATTCAGTCTACAATGCTTAGAAAGCGCCTCGATTCGTACCAAGTGTGCAAGTGTGGTTCGCGGTGCTCAATCCTGCGTAGAGACCGGCGGCGGCGGTACGCAAGAGACCGGCGACCGCAAGGAAACCAATGGTTCGAGACATGTTGGATCGAGGCCTATTATCTTGAGTCTCTCACGGAGACGGCGGGGGGGTTCAGAGGCAAAGACGACAGCACAACCACAGTTAATCAAGTTGCGCAGCGTCGCAACGCTTTATAGAACCTCATTGCCCCTTCCATTCTGCAAAGATGGGACATGGTATCCTACATCCTTATCCAAATCTCCACACGGGAAACGACGTAAACACGACCGAAAAACTAAAAGTGCTCTTGGCTTGAAGAGGAAGCTGGCCGGGTTGGCGAGCAGAGGAGATCAGCCGTCGGTGCCGTCGGACAGGGCACTGTGGGGGTCGAGATGCCACCTGCTCGAGATACGGGACGTGAGAGGTCAATTGGGCGCGGGGCAAGGGTCGTGGAGTGTTTAGCAGAGTCCGGAGGCCCAGAGGTCCAGAGGAGCGGGCGCAGTAGCGCAATGCGACTCGCAAGCGTCGGCCAGGGCTTGGGACGGTCTGCGGTGAACTCTTTGGGAAGTGTTGCCGTTGACTACGGCGAGCTCCGAGGATAAGAGCTCGATAGATAGGTCCGTTCGGAATTGCCTGGGAAGTTGACAGAGAAAGTTTCCTCGCTTCTGCACCATACTGTACTCAATCATCTCATCTCCATGCTTTCCCTAAAATGATGATGGGATATTCCAACCTCCAGTCTTCTCCAATTTGCCCGGCCATGAGGCAAGTGCAGGTGGCTGTGCTGACCAAATGCCAACCACAACTGTGGCGGGCGGGAAATTCTGTCTCCCTCTCTCTCTCTCTCTCTCTCTCTCTCTCCTAGAACACGTGAACTGTGGGTCTGAGGAAGCTCCTGCACAGGCCACATCAGTCACGGGGAGCCACACAGCAACCACACAGCAGGTGCAGTTGTTTCACACCTTCCCGCTTCATTCTCAAGGTTGAGCGCGTCTAGCAAGAGCGTCCCAGGGAGCAAATTTTCAGCCACGCGCCTTCTCTTCACCGGCCTGCGTCCGCCAAGTAGACCATCTCATTCTTCTTCATCCCCTCTTTTCGTTCGTATTGTATTGCCCTCAACTATCATCCCTGAAGACTCGATTTTGTAAGACGATTTGTGCGGTTCACCCATCACCCGTCCTAGTGTGAGGACCTCATCCGTCAAGCTCATCGTCTCACCACTCGCTTACCGAATTCCGTCCATCACGGTAAGCTGCTTTTCATATCTGTATCTCTTCTTTGTGATATCTCGTATCATTACTGTATCTCTATCCTGGAGGGGCAGCAATTGGCATCAGAAAGTCGTTTCGACATGGGCTCATATCATGATACACTCACACCGGCTCAAGGCCTCTCTACCAATGGCTCACTCCAACCAACATCAACCTCAGGTTATAGCAAGCAGACGCTCTTTTCCCAGTTCTCAACCATTGTCATATCCCGCATGCAGCTCTCTCGTCCATAAATTGGTCATCAAATGTTGCCTTGTCTTTGTAGGCGACTAATACCGCCCTTTAGGTCCATCCCCGCAGCCAATCAGCCCAGCATGTCGGACGAGCTGCCGGTCCCCGCCATCAATGGCGGCCCCGACCTCGCTTCCGAACCCTCTGCTGGCTACCGAGACGAGCCTTTCTCGTGGCTGTGAGTTGCACAGCTATGCTCCTTAGCGCATGCCTAACAATTCCTAGTCAACCCCACCCGACCTTCATCGTTGTGCTCGTTGGCCCTGAGGAGAAGCCATTCGGCATCCAGAAGGACTTTTTATGCGCCAGATCAACATACTACCGTGACTACTTTAAACAGCTGGAGAGGACGACTTCAGACACCGTCGAGCACATCGTGAAGCTGCCTCAAACTACGGCCGAAGTGTTTGGCTTGACGCAGCTCTTTCTGTTCACAGGACAGGTCTCGGAAGAGGTCGACACGTTCCCTTCATACGAGGCGCTTATTGGTGTCTGGAAGCTGGGGCATAAGCTCGGTATTGATGGCCTATGCGACAAGACTCTCGAGGCAATGAAGGAGTGCAGACGGATTACTCTGCAGATTCCCGCCACCCCCCTTCTCGTGCAAGTATGGAAAGACACCCCAGAGGGCTCAACCATCCGCAAGCTACTACTTTCTTGGGCAGCCGAGTACATGCGGTCGTCCGATGCCAGAGCTGAGTTCGCCAAGTCGCTTCCTCAAGAGGTTCTGAGCGAGTTGGTCGTGACCATGAGCTCTCTCGAGAACCAACCTTCCCCGCCGGCAGCTCCGGCTGATACAGTCTCCGCTGAGCCGACCCCTCGGAAGAGTGTGCACTATCTCGAGGAGGATAGTAGTGAGGAGCGAGAGCACCTCTCCAAGAAGAACCGACGCGCTTCCGCGCCGTTGCCGGCTTCGCAGAACAACAACTCCAAGTCCGCTACCCGCGCCCCGCATCCACCCGTCCGCAAGGCCGCGGCTGTGGCTGCTGCTGCGGCCGCTACGGCACCGCGCCCGAAGCCTGTGGTCCAGAAGCGTCGCAGCATCGTTCCGGTATCGGATGGTGAGATCACCACTGAGAAGAAGGTTGAGTTCTGTGCGGATCTTCTTGACAGAATGCTTTCAGGACCCGGTACGTCTTTCTCAGGCCAACGGGACCACCGATACCGCAACATTTCCCACAGATACTAACCTATCTATACAGGCTTCTGGACCAGACTGGTGGGCCCTTTCAAGGAGCCTGTCGACCCCGTTGAGGACGGAGTTCCCGACTACTTCAATAAGGTCAAGAAGCCCATGGACCTCAACACTGTCAAGGCCAAGATGTCGCGCCACGAGTACCGGACCGAGGACGAGTTCGCCTCCGACGTGCGCCAGATCTTCGAAAACTGCTACACGTATTGGACCAAAGGGGATCCCATGTGGGCTGCCTGTGAGAAGTTTCAGAAAACATTTGAGGAGAAGTATGCCCAAATGCACAAGAACATCTCCAAGATGATGCGTGAGCCGGTCGACTGAAGCATGATTTACGACATTTGCGCCATCATCTTAGTCGGAGAAGCAGGGAATGTGGACCGGCGCGTTCTGCATGTTGTACAGTATCTTACGGTGGCGTAGACTGGCAACTTTCTTCATTTCTTAGGACGCGTTGCTAATGTTAAACCGGGAGCCATGAGGACATGTATGTAATATAGTGCGAGGAGCGAGGCGAGAGAAGAGTTGCTTTTGGGGAGGATAATACCCAGACTAGCCGCGGAGCATTGCAAGTCCTTTTTTTCTGCTTCAATCTTTTGCCATGTGGAATCGGCCATAACGATGGCTCCTAATGATGAAATGCCAGATTCATCAAGAACCTGCCCCAACTCACCTCACCGCCTCGATCTGCAAAGCCACGTTCCACTTCAGAACTGTCACCCTTTTTTGCATTGTTCTAACATGGGTTGTTTCGCTTGATCTTTATGGGTCCCAACTAACGGCCTGAGTCAATCCAACCCCGACCTCGACCAAGTTTCCTACCATTAGCTCCTCGAGCATCGGCCCGATATCTAGGGCACCGGCGCGTTTCTCCCTCCCGAGGAGAAGACGTTTTAGTGTCGGCGTCGCCACACGTCAGATGCCAGGTCGCAAGCGAGGTCCTCGTTTCTAGTACTGATCCAAAGCATCGAATCCAAATCTTTAAGGGACACTAGTCCATGTCTGCCTTAGCGGTCGGTCTGTTCGCCCCTCCCCCTCCCCCCCACCGCCCCCGCTGTCTCGTCGGTTTTTACTCCTCAACATCTCTCTCTTGCGACCTACAACAGTCAGAGGGAAACAAAACGTAGGAAAAGAGAGGAATAAGACATTAGGCTAAAGCCTTGCAAAGGGGGGACTTACAGCAAAGCCCTAGAGGGAAAAGAGTGTCACAACAAAACGACGCCGTTAGTTGCGGGCAGCAACTAACGCCTTATATCTCGTGACAAAGAGGACGGTAACTTGGGTAATAGCTCTATTGGAGACAGACATGCGACGTTGGTTCTGGGCCGTCTCGGCTGCGCTGGGTTGGCGCTGCTCGAGCACCTCGGCCACACTCCCGTAAGAAAGGTGTCCGCACAGTTGGGGGTGAAATGAGGTCAAATTGGGCAAAATACGATGATGTTGTTGTGTCTAGGTTCTCGACGTTGGCTATGGGGTGTGCACAGATCCAGTGGCTGTTATAAGTCCCCAATTGGGAAACTCTAATCCCCCCTCCAACTTCCCTAACGGAGACCCACCATTTGCTCCTTCTCGCACGGTGGTCTTCGACTTTTCCTTGACGGTGGCGGGGGCGGGGGCGAGGGCAAAGAGAGAATCAAGCTCCTGCCAAGGGGAGATCGCCTCGTGGGATCGAAAAAGCTTGGTGTTGAGTGGGCATCGCCCGTGTTGGCAGAAAAAGTCTCCGATGCCAAGCGATGATTCTGGGATCTACATGGATTTCGCGTGATGCGGTCTCGAAGACGTAAGCCGTTCGTAGGTGCGTCGGAATGCACATGTGCATCCAGTCGTTGCAGGAACAGGTATCGGTAACACTCTGAACACTCGACACATCAACTACGAGCCAGAATTGATTTGATCTTCTTTAGTCACGTCCACTCACACACACACTCGCTCTCCCTGTCTGATATTTTGCTGGAACTAGACTATGTTCCGTGGGCCGCGGCACGGTAGACCCGGACAGAGCGAACCAATGACTCCCTCGCCCCCCCCAACCTCTGTCCCCTCTCCGCATCCCACGTCGTTATCCTCGCTGAAAACCCGCTTCCAAACCCCGCGGGCAATCCCCCGCGGTCCAAGGCTTCCCCAGCGCTACCGGTGACGGCGTTGGTGAGCTATTCCATCTCGGGTCTCGTTAGCGCGAACATGCCCGCCCACATACCGCGGGCTTCTTCCCGGCAAGTCCGTGTCCCTCTCTCTCTCTCCCTCGTTTTCTTCTCTCTTTCTCTCTTGGCGAGTCCTTTGTAGCCCGCGTTCGTTCAGATTGGTTGATATTGCTAGCACACGGTACAACCCAAAGTGCCGGACAGGACGAGTCCAGATAAGATGTCCCAGACGATGTACAGCTTGTCTGCCGCGCTAGAGCCTAGCTTCGCTCAAATCGCCGGGTGACCATTACGCCCTCTGTCGGAGACTGTACTGTTCAACTCTTGATCCCGTGTCGGACAGCAAGGGCGGGAGGACCGTCACTCGTCCGTTTTCCCAAGGGGGGGTACGTGCACACCGGCTTGGCAACCAGATTGGTCGGCCCTTCCCGAGAGCGCGGGGTGATGTGGAGGCGTCGCGACTCGGTTGAGATGTCTTGAGTTTGAACGAGACCGGTGCCGGCCCCTCGAGAGGCAGGTGTGGGGATATCGGTTGCTGTTGTTCTTCCTGGCAACCATCTTTCGTTCATGTTGGCTACCTTGGCGTCTGTTCGTTACCTTGTTGGGAGTCGGGTTCGAGACCTGGCTGCTTCCCGACGTCGTGGTTAATGTGGAGGAGGGAAGGCAGGGGGGCTCTTGCCAATGGACCAAATTGCCTACTTCCAGCCATAGAACCTGGCAGGTTCGCCTTCTACACTTACGGTCAGTGGCGTCGAAGTTGGGTTTCGCCGAGTGTGGATTTTTCCCTAGTCTCTCATCCACTTCGTCGTTGTCGTCGTCCTCCTCCTGACCATACACATACACACGTACATATATCGAACACCAGCTCCAGCCCTAAGAAACAGTGCTTCTCTCGTTAGCCAGCAACTCTCGGAGCAGCAAGACTCGCCAACAATATTCATCATTCTCAAACTTTATCATCCTGAAACCAAACCGATCCCGTTTGCTTCTCCATCATGTTCGGCAAGAAACAGGAGCCAGAGGTGGCTGAGGCGGTCCAGAACCGACGTTGCATGTCCGTCTCTAATAGAGGTCTGACGGGCGCGTCGGCCTTGACTGTAAGACAGTCCATCGTGCCCATTACCCTGGTCACCGTACTCTTTTTCCTCTGGGGGTTTGCTGCAAGTCCCCCCCCCCCTTTGCAAGGCTTCGGCCCAACGTCTTATTCCTCTCTTGTGACATCATTCCCATGTCTCGTTCCCCCCTGATAACTTCGGCCCCATACCTCGACGAGACTGACTGCGATGCTAGTACGGCCTCCTCGACGTTCTCAACTCCAAGTTCCAGATCGCCCTCGACATCACTGCCGCCAGGGCCGGCGGCCTCCAGGGCGCCTACTTCGGCGCCTACTTCATTGGCCCGCTGACCTACTCGGGCTGGATCGTGCGCAAATTCGGCTACCGCTGGACCTTCATCACCGGTCTGTGCATCTACGGCGTCGGCGCTCTCATGTTCTGGCCCTCGGCCGTCTACCGCTCCTTTCCCGGCTTCTGCGGCTCCCTCTTCATCGTTGGCTCCGGCCTGTCAACGCTCGAGACTTCGGCCAACCCCTTCATTGCCACCTGCGGTCCCCCGCGCCTCTCCGAATTCCGACTCGAGCTCAGCCAGTCGTTCCAGGCCGTCGGCTCCGTCATCGCCCCGCTCCTCGCCGCCCGCGTTTTCTTCTCGCACACGGAGCCGAACGATCTGTCCAAGGTGCAATGGACGTACCTTGGTATCGCGGCCTTTGTCTTCTTGCTCGGTACGCCACAACACCCCCACCATTCCCTCATTCCCCAAACCCGTGATACCATGAGCAACAGTAGCAGACTAACAGAATGTAGCTGTGATCTTTTTCTTCGCCAACATCCCCGAGGTCACTGATGCCGACATGGCCCTGCAGGCCGAGCTGAGCGCGGGCCTCACCGGCTTCGTTGACATGCCGATGAAGAAGCAGTACAAGCTCTTCTTCGGCGTCGCCGCCCAGTTCTGCTATGTGGGAGCCCAGGTTGCCGTCGCCTCGCAATTCATCTCGTATGCCGTCGAGTCCGCCGGGCTGTCGCACTCGCAGGCCAGCGATCGGTACGCCATCGGCCAGGGTCTCTTCGCCATCGGGCGTTTTGCGGCCGCTGGACTGATGATGATTGTCAAGCCTCGTCTCGTACTCATGGTCTTCATGAAGGGCATCATGGTGTTCATCGCGCTCGCCATTGGACTGAAGGGAGAGACCGGCATTGCGATGCTGTCCCTGGTGCTCTTCTTCGAGTCGTGCATCTTCCCGACCATCTTCACGACTGCAATTCGCGGCCTCGGCAGACATACAAAGCAAGGCAGTTCTTGGATTGTTGCATCGGGTAAGTTATTTGTTGTTATCGCCGTCTTGGTGAATTGAATACCATCAACATTGCTGACATGGGCGTTTCTAGTTTGCGGTGGTGCCCTTTTCCCCAGTCTCACTGGTCTCCTGGCGGATTCTCGGGACTACCACGTTGCCATGATCGTGCCTCTCTGCGGCTTCATAGTCGCCTTTGCCTACCCCATCTTCTTGAATACGGTCTGGAAAGCGGAGCTGGACGGCTTCAGCGCCAGCAAAATTGGCTACACTGACGAGCACGGTATCATCGGCGACGCGGGAAGAGAGGAGATTGAGAATGACAAGTCCGATTCCAAGCACTTGGAGGCGTAGATGGATGTGTCCAAAAACGATTGTGCGGGTTTTTTTGCTTGCAAAGAGAGAATTTGTACATACCGCTTTACTCTAGTAGCGTTTCTAAACGCTGGTTCTATCATTCTTCTCTGTTGCTTCTATCGCTTACATCGTCTCCATGGCGGGCATATTTCGCAGAAGTCTGGGAGAAGCAGCTAGCAGAGTGCTCGCCTCTGCGCGGCAGGGTTTGCCATGTGAGGTCTGTTGATGTTATTTAGCGTCACGGGCATCCGCCCCAGCTCCCTGAAAAGTTCATCTGCCATCCGCAGGGGCTTGACTCGTTGGGAAAGGGTGGAAACGTCGTCAACATCATATGATGCCCAGTGTGCAAATCCCAGTGTTTACCTTGATCGTCACTTCGTCATGTGTGCTGCCCCGCCGTAGGGTCGACTTTACACGTCATTGACCTTTATCCGGGGCCCTCGACAGTCTGGGCCATCGCCTTTGAAGCTTTCTCTCAGGCACAATACGACGTTGGAATTCAGGGCGGATGGCACGGGGACCCGATCCGGGGCGGGTTCGTTTCCGAGCCCTCAAACTCACAGCGGGCGCTACCAAGGCGCGGGACGGAGCAAGGCGGCTGAGAAGATCTGCAGTAGTTCCCACCGTCCGTTTTATTGCATCTGGAAACAAGTGGATGAGCTTGGGGTGGAACACGATGAGACATCCGACAGGTCTGGTGCTGGGCCGGCAACGGAATGAAGCCGGCAGTTGGCTGGAATGCTGGCATCTGACGGCTACCGAGCCCCTTGGACGGTGGACATGACTAGTTCTCGTGTGTGGATGTCATTGGATTGGGATGTGCTGAAATCCGTAGTTGTCGGAGGAAGAGCGACAACTTTGGTATCGGTCGCGACGGAGGGCACAAAGATTGAGGCCGTGGTTTGGTCGAGCATCGCAAGAGCCTGGAACGAGACGTCATATTCAATTTCCAAGCCCCCTCTCGGAAGAGCATCTCCCATTTCCCATTTGCCCTTTTTGCCGCCATGCTTAAAACCACCGACTCTGGGGGGGGGAGGCGCCCAGGCGAGCGAGCGAATCAGCGTTGGGACGTCACCTGAAACGGCGTTCGATGGTTCGTCGGATGGTCGAGCTGATGGGGCACACCGCCTTACCTGCTTTTGGTGATAGGTATCAGGCTGTTTGACTGGGTACCTGACTAGGAACTTGGCTAACGTCCACTACCATCTAGGTACCTTACCTAGAATCCGCAGAGGTTCGCAGCGATTGGCCGATGGGGAGTGCTGCAAGGTACCCGATGTCGACGCTAGCTGGATTAGGTCATTGTTATCCACTTTGAGGGAGAATCTGTCCAGCCAAAAGTCCGGCGGGGTTGCTTGCCATGCTCGAGGCACGGTCCCAAAACTGCTTAGATTCGGGCCCCTTGGCCGTTGGGGGAGAGAGATTGCAGAGATTGGCTGGCGCCCGGGACCGAATGGCACAGACTGCAGATTTCCTAACGTTTTGTCTTTCCTCTTCTGTCTTGAGCTTTCTGTAACTTGTCGACTTTTGGTGTGTGACAATTTCTCCTTGCCCTGCCAGGCCAGCAGGCCTCCCTGCTTGGGGCCTTGGGGGCGGTCAGCTGTTACTTCGTTCGCCTCGAGGCTTGCCCTCTCCACCGTCTCCGGCCCCCCCCCCCCCCCCCCCC
>PUHP01000127.1:4493-44247 GCA_006783085.1 Colletotrichum shisoi | reverse complement strand
CCCCCCCCCCCCCCGTCTTACCACCACAAATAACACTTCCGTCTGTATCAAGAGTCAACCTTTACTTATCTGAACCACCAGTTCACCGACACGTTGAGTCTCCCATCGTGATTCCCACTCTTAACACTGTGCCACCAACCCGTTGGGATGAACAGAGCATCTCCTGGGCTTAATCTGGCTTCCACAATTTCTTCAGACCCCTCCATGCCCCAAACCGCAATGTTCATGACGACCCTCTCACGGCCTTCCATCATCTCGATAGTTCTGATGCGGCTGTTCCCGGATTGTTGAATCTGAGTCTGCACCTTGCGGTACAAGCGATCTCCGGATGAAGGGGGTAGAAGACGTATGATCTTGTTACCGACGAGTTGGCAGAACAAGTTGGGATTCGGGTCGCGGTGGAGCGGGGTATAAGTTGGTTCCAACCCGAGCCACAAGCTCGAGCCGTAGATGTCGCCTTTGCCGGCCTCCATCACGATGCGCGGGACGGGAAGATCATCCTGAAGTTCCGGGGGGAGATCAGCAAGCTGGGCCTGGGCTATGTAGAGCTGCTTGATTTTCTTCTCGTGCAGTCTATTGAACTCTGCAGCCTTGAGTAAAAGCATTAGAGGGGCGGCGAATGAGGAGAAGCGCGGCTCTGGGGCATCTGGATGGGACGCGGCATGAACGATGCCGGCTAGCACCGCGCCCATCGGGTCTGAGCCTGAAGCGAGCCAGGTCAGGAATTGATTTATTGTGTCGACGACAAGGCCCGTGTTTTCGGAAAGTTGGGGGCTCATTATTTCATAAGGTAGCATGTGATGAGCAAATTGTTCCATGTAAGGGGTGAATGCAACGGAGGGCTCCTGCTTGAGACTCTGGGGTCGAACGGTTCCACCATGAACGAACCATTTTGATGATAATGATGGGAGTGGAGTCTTGCTTGATGGTGTGGCGGGTTGCTTGAATAAAAGAGGGCTTCCCGACATGAATGAAGACTGTCGGAATTCGGCTACATTGACCGCGTTGTATGGCGTTTCTGTGACTTTGACAGACTTGACGATTGAAAAGCTTCGGCTTGTCGATGCTACCTTGGGCGACCGACTTGTCCGGCACCAGAATGGTACACAACGTCGCATGTCGAAGGGCAATTCGACTGGAGCCTCTCTGTTCTGGGTAGAGGTGGGAAGATAATGAATGACAAATATATGCTACACGAATCCAACCAAAAATTTGACTTTCAAGTTTGGCATCGCACAATTGGTTGGAGACTTGAAATGATCCAATATCTAGTTCGGTGAGCAGTAATGACTGACTGGGAGGTGTCGGGAAAATGCTCCCACACCGAAATGGTCGGCGGCTGGAATAAGCAAGGTCCCGCTCACCGGACGGATGTCGTGCACGGACCAAGACACTGAACGGGCATAATCTCCTGCTCCAAGCGGGCTGGGCGGTCCTCGTGAGGCACCGTAGCGTAGTCCACAGCCCACCCACCACAACTTCAGCTTTTGCTGAGAGGCTCAAATCTACCGCCTTCGCTCCCCCCCCCCTCCCCCTAGACCAAAATCCGGACGAATAAAGTGATATCGCAACTCGAGATTGCGAAGAGTATACCGTCATATTTTCCGCGAAACCTGTCCTCGACCCGCGATCCTCTCTATCGGCGACATTGACCTTTGCGCCCGATATTCGATATGCGCTGCATCTGACCCTCTCACACCCGCCAACTACCCCGCCATCTTTGCGCCCCTGCTAGGATACTACTATCCGACATCCAAGTAGCCTTACAGAGGGACACCGGCACTCGACTCGGACCAACGATAGTATCGCGTGGACAAACTCGCGACGACCTCCCATTTCTAACCGACACCCCTCCAACACCACCACCTTGGATTACCTCGACGACATGTCCACCTCTTCGGGGGCCCCGGAGTCTTGGATATCTTCCTTCTGCTCTCTTCTTGGCCACGAGTACTTCGCTGAGGTCTCTGAGGAGTTCATCGAAGATGATTTCAATCTCACTGGCCTGCAGAACCAGGTCGCGATGTACAAGGAGGCTCTCGAGGTATGCTCTTCATAATTTCCCACCTCGTCTTCTAAACTAGTTTATTCGCGCTGTGTTACTACTCCGACCGACTCGATCTCTCCGCTCCGCGTCGTTCCCCAGTGCTGACCAAAACTCTTCAGATGATTCTAGATGTGGAGCCTGAAGAGGACGAGGACGAAGAGGAAGAGGAGGACGAAGACGAAGAGGAGAACGATTCGGGAGACCAAGACCGACTCGGTCCCAGGCACGACCGGAGACAACATAGCCGCATGGCCAGCGACCTTAGCGTCATTGAGTCTTCCTCTGAGATGCTCTACGGTCTGATTCATCAGCGGTTCATCTGCTCACGGGCGGGAATCCAACAGATGAGCGAGAAGTATGAGCTGGGTCACTTTGGCTGCTGTCCTCGGACGAACTGCGATCAAGCAAGAACACTCCCGGTGGGCCTGTCTGATATCCCCGGCGAAGACACCGTGAAGTTGTTCTGCCCCTCCTGCCTCGACGTCTACGTCCCTCCCAATAGTCGCTTCCAGACCGTCGATGGAGCCTTCTTCGGCCGCACATTTGGTGCCCTCTTCCTTCTCACATTCCCCGAGTACGACCTCACGAAGCGCGGAGCAGAGGTCCTCAACAGTGGCGGCGCACGCATCAACGACGACTCGACCGAGCTGATCAACGGCATGTACGCCAAAAACATTGCGCCTGGTCTGGGTGCTGGCCGGATATACGAGCCTCGCATCTATGGCTTCCGTGTCTCTGAAGTTGCTAAGTCTGGTCCGCGGATGCAGTGGTTGCGAGACAGACCGGAAGACATGACCGAGCTGGATGAGGCGCGCCTCTATGCAGATGAGCACCCCGACTCGGATGAGGAAAACGAGAGCATGAACGGCAACGGACGGCCTACACCTCGGCGTCGTGCCCCGCGTGGCAATGCACGCCTTCGCGCGCAACGCCAGGCCCAGAACGGCAGCCCTATGAACGTCGAGACGAACGGTGCCGAGTCAGAGCTTTGAAATCTGGTTTGCATATCCAGTGACAGACTCTTTCTCTGTGATTATCTAGTGCGTGGGCTTGCAATGACGATCGACAGCACACATGGGCGCTACGTCAGGATAGAGGCACGACTAGCTGTGGATAGAGGACGGTGGAGCTTGCGAATAAACGGCCAGTACGGATGGATGCCCTGCATAAAGTAAAAGGCGTTTAGGAGGCACGTCCCAATCCCGATCTCGATTTCGCTCGACGAATGGGGCACATCATTGCTGAGTGAGAGGTGATGGCATGCACGGAAGCAAAGAACTCACGCCGTTGAGCGAACTCGGGTTTCGATTCTCTTCGCAGGCAACATTGCCTGTGTTATAGGCTTAATGCGACACCCTTGCATTTCTGGGGCCTCGGGAAACAGAATATAGACTGCGTGCAATTCGTCGGTCAATTAAAGGAACTGCCGGTTCTGCGCTTATCCCGAGAACGGATCATGTATGTTTATACGTTGGCCAGTAAGCAAATATTTGATGCTCCCCTTGACATCTCCGATGTCTGTGTTTCCTTGACACCATCTACAAACAACCCATATTTTTGAACAGTGGCTTAGTAGGCCTCGTCCCAGGTAGCGAATGACTACGCCAACGAAGCGAAGATATGTTGCTATCTGGGTTACCTACCTAGTAGGTCTGTAGTTATCTTCCCCTCAGAGGTGACAGTAGTCAGCAAGCTTTCCACTTCCACCCTGCGCCACGGTTTGGATCCGACTGCTGGCTACATCACACTGGACCAGTATCCGTACCTGACATCGAAAATGCCACCCCCTCCCTTTTCCTTTCCTCACATTCTCCCGGGATCACCCTGATGCAAGGTAGACAGCCGGGAGGAGAGCACGTCGACTCCACTGCCGCTTTCTCCAGAATTGTTGGACAGGAATTTGGGCTTCGGGAGAAATGTTCGCGAGACTGAAATCGAGCCTGATCTCCATTTTGCAGCCATCATTTAGCCGGGTGATGTCACCTCGTACGAGTGATGCGGGGTGCTCGCCTGGTTCGTCTGGGGTTGGTAGCACTCGGCATGCGTCTTAGCTTGGGCTTCGACGAATGGAGTTTCTCCAAAGCGTGTATAAGTCTTTCACCTAACCTCCGAAGCAGACATCGATAGCTCCGCTGCAGAGGCGTTCCTGTACCACAGAGTACCTCAGACATCTGTGAACATGATTTTGTTCCGTGTGGCTTCGGCCTCATGGTTGATGGCACTTGCATGCTCTTCCCTAGTTTTCGCTGGACGAGCACAGGACTCGAATTCGACATTCTACAACCCTATTATCCCCGGATTCCACCCCGATCCAAGCTGCATATCCGTCTCTGAACGAAACGACACCTTCTTCTGCGCTTCATCGAGTTTCAACGCCTTCCCGGGTATCCCGCTCCACGCCAGCAAGGACCTGCACAACTGGAAGTTGATTGGTGCTATTGCCTCGATCCACGCAGAGAAGCAGAAAGCTGGCCTACGACAGGACACGTATTGAACCGTAAGGAGCAGCTGCCACGACTCGCTGAGACCAACCGCTCTACGAGGTAATGGTTTTCTCTAGTTGACCATGGTCAATGAATTGACGGACTTTAGTGGCATCTGGGCGCCGACATTACGTTACCATGACGAGGCTTTCTGGGTCGTTACGACCCTCGTGGACGACGAGAAGGACGCGGTTGATGCATCGAGATGGGACAATGTAAGCCGATCTTTTAAAATGAATGATGTGTCTCGTTTTTCGGTGTATTGGCATTGGTCTAGATCATCTTCAAGGCCAAGGATCCATACGATTTAAAATCATGGTCCGACGCTTCACTTCGAGTTCGAGGGCTACGACACAGAGCCTTTTTGGGATGACGATGGAAAGACTTATCTGAATGGAGCCCATGCCTGGAAGATGGGGTAGGTGTCGAGTCTTCACACGCCGTTCCTGGATGACACTCGTCGCTGACAGACACATGAAGTCCCTGGATACAACAGACAGAGGCCAATCTCAACACGGGAGATGTTGGAGAATGGAAGACCATCTGGAACGGAACCGGTGGCATGGTAAGGCGCGGGCAGTCGTGGATGAAATCTTGACTTACATCATCATTCAAGGCACCGGAAGGACCGCATGTTTATCGCAAAGATGGCTGGTACTATCTATTGGCTGCCGAAGGTATGATTTCGAACGCCAACATGAGATATGTAGCAAAACTGAGTGACATCACAGGCGGCACTGGGCTCGGCCACATGGTCACAATGGCTCGTTCCAACAATATCGATGGCCCCTACGAGTCGAACCCAGCAAACCCGATCCTTACTAACGCCAACACGACCGATTACTGTACGTGTTGCATGGCCCTCAGTCTGACACCTTTTTTAGTGACGCGGCTTACAACGAGTAGTCCAGACGGTTGGACATGCCGACCTGTTCCAGGACCATTCCGGCAACTGGTAAGCGGCATGTATCCGTGAAAAGGTCGACGGGCTAAGTCAAGCAGGTGGGTGGTGCGTCGCACTCGCCACGAGATCTGGTCCCCAGTGGCTTCATTTCCCCATGGTGCGGGAAACCGTCTTGACCGCTGCCACGTGGAATGAAGGGGAGTGGCCGTATTTGACTCCTGTTGCGGGTAAAATGAGTGGTTGGAAAATGCCTGCAGAGAACCTGAAAGTGCAAGGCCCGGGGTATGTATGATCGAATACTCTATTCCCTAATGATGACTGCCGCTGATCACCTTAGCCCCTGGGTTTCTCTGGGAGACGTCGAAGGTGATGTGATCAACTTCGCCCCGAATTCGACTGTCCCAGCTCACTTCACGCACTGGCGCTATCCCATCGAGAGTTCATATGCTGTCTCGCCCCCTGAACATCCCAACACCCTACGTCTGACACCGTCGAAACTAAACCTCACAGCCCTCAATGGCAACTACGCGGGCGCGGAAGGGCAGACGTTTGTCGGGAGACGTCAACAGGACACTCTCTTTAGCTACAGTGTGGATGTCGACTTTAAGCCGACCGAGGTGGAAGAGGAGGCAGGTGTATCGGTGCTTCTCACACAAAACCACCACTTTGACTTGGGCGTGGTCTTGCTGCCGGCGAGCGCCAGCACACAGGCGTTTCCCGGACAGAACTCGACCATAGTCAAGGATCCGGACGAGCTAAAGCTTCATCTCAGGTTCCGTGGCGAGTCGTATGCCCCTATTCCCGCCAACATCGTGGCACCTGTGCCGGAGGGGTGGGTTGGCGCGCCGCTCCAACTGGAGATCAAGGCATTCAACATGACACATTACGCGTTTTCCTGCGGACCCGCCGGAGCAGCTTCGCGCATGCAGACACTCTTGTATGCATCCAATGCCGCTCTGAGCTGGGGATTTACTGGTAAACGTAAACCTGATCTTGAGGCGAGCCTAAGTTGACAGCTGAATAGGGGTATTCCTGGGCGTCTACGCAACTAGCAACGGTGGGACGGGAACCACACCTGCGTATATTTTAAACTGGAAATACACTCCTCACGGGCAATTCAGAGACTGACACTCTTTGGCTCCGCAACCCATCAGCTTGGAAACCTTGCAAACTCGTGGCGAAACTGGCTATCTGGGGTCGTTGTGCCCAGGCAACAACCCATTACGGAACATGCGCTTTGGGTTTTCCGCCATGGCCCGAGTTGCGATGCCATGGCTTGTGTGGAAGTACGCTTGCTCAACACCACTGGCCCGCATCCGTCCTGTACGAATTGTCCCTCAACCAAGATCATAACCACATCATGATTGTCACGGCAAGATGGCCGAGCGGTCTAAGGCGCTAGCTTCAGGTGCTAGTCTAGTAATAGGCGTGGGTTTGAATCCCACTCTTGTCAATTTTTTTTGCTGGTTTGAGAGGTAGGCGCTGTGAACAATGGTCCCCCCGTTGGGGTGGAATCGTTGGTACCATCCTTCAGCGATTGCAATGGGTTAGAATCTATACTTGCTGTGAAATAGCCGTCTGTCTGTTTGGCAATGATTGGCTGTGTATCCGTCTGTGTTCGCAAGCTTGATGAGGCAAATGATGCCTTCGGGACGAATTTGACCGCTATTTCGAGATCTCTAGCAAAGTTAAAAGCGGCGGAAATATTGGCGTCGATCTGGTGTATCTAAATCTCAACTCCTCGAACCCTTCCTTTTTGGAGCACTAGCAATTCCGTCACGGTCCTTCGCTACTCTTTACATTGTTCCGTCGCATGATCTGTTGAAGCATTACAGGCTGATGGTTGTCAAGAGAAATGTATTATTACCTGCCGCATTCCCCTTCAGTCGACAAAAGTGGCTTTGACACATGCGACGGCAGCTTTATTGACCGACCCTGAACTCATTTGATGGCCTGTATGCCGATGACGTTTCTAGAGTTTAGAGTACGAAGGCGCATCCAGTCGGATTTTTTCAAGTTGAAATTGGATGTACCTCATCGTGATTCCTCACGGAGACACGACAGGTGGAAGAACGAAGGGGTAGATATTCGAGGGTATGTAGGTCAACGAAGGGTGCAGTTTTAGCTAACTCTACTAGGTAGAGAGATCACTTGTTACCCAAGGGTCATTCAAACCGAATGGAAGCAGGATTGATCTCAGGAGCAAAAGTTATTATTATCTATGTCTGTTGGGCTCGTCTCGGCCAGGGGCTGAGCGCGATAGCATCTAGAATATTGGACAAAGTCACATTCGAAAGGGGGGGGGGGGCCTGCAAAAGTTCTGATTAGCTAACGTCTTCATGGACATGATTCTTTCGAACAAAGATATTCTGTATGAGCTACATTCAGACTGTTGAGCTTGATAATTTTTGAATCAACATAGTATTTTCTGTTGGCCGTTCTTAATGGAAGAGTTGATCATCAACATAGCGACCCCGAAGGGAGTTGGGGGAGGTTTGGGACGACAAGGAGATCAATGCTTACCAGCTACGGGAGTTGTGCGTTCTGAACAGTCCGCTATGAAACCATCATCATAACGAGAGGCGAAACGTCGTCTGCAGGCGTTGCTCGCCTCAACAGCATCTTGATTGCTAGAAAAGAGTATCGTGTTTGAAAAGGAATCGAATTGCGGGAGAGCAGAAGATTGAATTTTTGTAGCTGGATGAGGCATCTGCGCACGGCCCATGTGGGCTCGCTTCCAATGGCGACGAAGTAGGTGGGTAATCTTCGGTAATAAGTCTTGAGGTGGCTTAGTTGCATTGGCTCAGCCGACCCGTAGTTGTATGCAGGAAAGAGGTTTGCATACGCCAGCAATTCCAAAGATTGCCCCTCCTCCCTCCCCGAAGGTTGCCCGACAGCCCAGGTATCTTCCCGGGCTCTGTGACGTGCGTTAGGTACCATAACTGCCTTAGGCCCTCAATGTGTGCGCTGGGCCCCTGCAAGATGTTTTTGGACCCCGCTCCTCAGTCACCACCCCTCCTTCCTTCTTTCCTAGCCTGGCTGACTTGAAGCTCTCCCATCGAAAAAAGCCCATTCTAACTCTCGATCGCTTCTTCCCCAACGTAAACACACCGACCACGCTCATAACAAAGCCTGCCTCCTTTGAAATCAGACAAGATGGCTGACAGTAAGTCAATTCTGCTCTCACTCCATGATCAGTGCGCCCGCCTTTTGCGCTTGCGCCGGCCCTGTTTACCCCACTTTTGCCGCCATCTCGATGCTCCTTGATTTTTCTTCACCGGCCTGTCTCGCGTCGCATAGAAACAGCTGACTGATGTTTGATTATAGACTTTGAAGAGATCGCAAGTAGGTCCCCCCTCCTGCTCGACTGCTCGAAGCCTGCGTTCCAACGCCGTCGTCGTTCCTCCCGACCCTGAGCCAGACTGACTCCGCAAACAGAGCAGTTCATCGAGTTCTATTATAACCAGTTCGACTCGGACCGCAAGGGACTCTCCAGCCTCTACGTGCGTGAGACGTCAACTGTTTAAACGACTGAGCTCCCGAAGCTAACAACATCAGCGTGAGCAATCTATGCTGACTTTCGAGTCTGCTTCATCCCTTGGTGTCAACTCCATCGTTGAGAAACTTTCGGTATGTGTTCCCTCCGAAAAAAGGCGCACAGCCAGTGCTTGTTTGCGAGTGTCTAAATATACTAACACTATCGAAGTCTCTGCCCTTCCAGAAGGTCAAGCACCAGGTTACAACTCTCGATGCCCAGCCCACCCTTGAAGGCGGCATCATCATTCTCGTCACCGGCCAGCTCCTGGTAAGCACTAAACCGTGATTTTCGGGTTGATGAACCATATCGAGTCTTATCTGATGGCTGGAAATCTAGGTCGACGAGGAGCAGCGCCCCATGAACTACACCCAGGCTTTCCAGCTGCTGCGTGATCCCTCCGGCAACTACTTCGTCTTCAACGACATCTTCAAGCTTGTCTACGGTTAAGCGTTACGGTTGTTGATGAGATACATGCGCCACTTGCTCTGACCGCCTGGGCCAGAGGCATGACTTTTGGCAGTTCAGAGGAAATTGATGACTTGACGAGGCCCAGATATCCGACTTCGAAGAACTGGGCATGGATAGAAGAGGGGCATGAAAGCGCCTTTACCCGATTTCTCGTTCTACCATCTACTGGGATCGGGCGAGCACGTTGGCAATGGGTGGTTCCACCCCTGGACCTTCCAAGGACTCAAAGACGGCCCTGTTGATTTGTATGGCCTTTTAGAGAAATGGGAATATACCATTACTGCTAACACCGATGACGCCCCCTTGATATCGCAAATGACCTTAGCCTCGCTTTGACACTTTTGTCCCTTTCCTGCGCCTTATACAAACCTTCATCACAAGACTAACAGGAGACCCTCAACACAGATGTCCACTGCCAGCTTAGACAGATCGGGGGTGCCAAGGGAATCCTTATATGTCGCTGATGGCGCACCGTTCTCTGCCCCTCAGTGGACCTGCATTGACGCATCCCCTCCGTCGCGGAACACAAGCTGGGCATGTTTTCCGCGAACAAGCTCTTCCTCCTCGCCATTAGAGATGATGCTGCTGCTCCGATGACCCTTCGGGGTTTTGGTACCGAACCCTAGGTCTCGGATACGGCCACTAGCGATATCGAAAATACAGCCGTGTACTGTGAGACCACGCTCCTTGATGGCCTCCTGGATAGTAACGTTGGCCATGAGGACCTTGACTCCAGTCTCAACATTCATCTCGGCAATCCGGACGGCCCGAAGGTCTTCGTTCTTGATGCCTGCAAGCTCCTCGGCATTCTGGGCGCGAACTGCCTTCAGGGGCGTGAGCCAGGTGTCGAGGACGCCTCCGACACGCGAATCGTCCAAGGCAGCCTTGGCTCCGCCGCAGGCCGAGTGGCCGCAAAGAACAACGTGCTTGACCTTGAGGTGAGCGACAGCATATTCGATGACGGCCGAGGTGTTGATGTCGGTGGGCGCGACGATGTTGGCAATGTTGCGGTGGACGAAGACGTCGCCGGGCTGGAGCCCGAGGATTGTTATCTCTGGCACCCTCGAATCAGAGCACCCTAGCCACACTGATGCGATTTTTGGTTCGTCAGCAAAATGATGACCAGTATTTCAACGGCGGGCATGGCAAGCTGCTCGACTTGCATGGGCACAGTGAAATCTTACAGATCGAAGGCGACTGTCCTGAAGCGAGGTTCTTAAAAAATGCCGGGTTCTGATGCGATTTATACCCGGCCCATGCTTGGTTCGAGCTGAGAGCATACAGAAATTTGTTTTCTGTGTAAGGAGACGTTGCATTGCATCAGTGACTTGCGGGTTGGAACTTGGCCTTGTCCTTGGCTGTACGCGGCTCCTTCCGGGTACTTACGGTCATGGAAGGCCATTGTGGTCAAATAATGACGAGTCAGCCAGAATCCCAACGAGAGTCGAAGAGGGGTATCAACTAAATCAATATGGTAAAGAGCAGCAGCAGTTATCGCCTTGCTTGCCGCCTTTGTATACGTGTATCGTATGGGCGGGAACTAGCTGAGGCCTGCGCAGCTGGAAGGGCCCAACCGAAGTGTCAAGTATTAAATGAGACCCCTTTGACCGGAGCTAATGTCTGATGCAACGCAGAAGACCCGGGCCGATTACAGCGGTATTGGTTCTCTCCAGGCTCAACAAGAGATAGCAGGTGTCGGATTCTAGAACCGGGGAGCCTCGACCGGGAGGCAAGCCACTGGCCGAAACGGCTAGGGGGGGGGTACAATGGCGTTGGGACCAAGCAAGTCGACTTGCTTCTGACGACCAAAGATATGTGCAGTGTTCTGGTTGGAGAGATACCGAAGTCTTGTTAGAGCGACTGGGCGCAAGGTGACGAGTGACCGACGCCGAATACCGTGGTTCGATTTGAAGTTTTCCTGTGGAATGGTCGTGCCACTCGAGTGTAAGCCAACGGTGCCGGGGCAGGAAACGCTACGACAATCAGCATATGCAATAGATTCTCAGTCTTTTGGTGAAGAATGCGAGGAAGGAGTAGAGAAGAAGCGGGAGAAAGAGACACCCCAAAGGCCGTGTGAGTGACAATGATAGAACGAGAACATGTGCGTGAGAGTGTATGGCATGGAAAGGGCAACCTAACGTATTAGAGAGGCCTGCGTTGAGATTGGCAGTCAGGCGTGGAATGTTGGGGGTTCCCCGATGGAGTGGTTGCCCAAGAAGAAAAAGTTGCTCGTTGAGACAAGTACAAGCAAACAGATTGTCGTGGGCAAGGTGAGAGTCAGGCTACAGGACAGAAAGAAGGGGGGAAGGCACCAAGCAAGGTAGGTCGAGATCTTGCAGAGAAAGACGATAAGCTGCACATGGATTTCATGAGAGGTCAAGTCCGGGGCTGTTCGCGGAGGAAGCACAGAGGTCATATAAGTAGAGAATGACGGTTTTGTTGGAGGGGAGGGCCATTAAGAAAGTTGATACAACGGTAGTGCATCTCGTATCCTTCAGACTACGGCAGTCACTGGAGAGCTCTCCGCACTTGGAGACACAGCCAAGACCCGAACGAGTCGTCTCGAAGCGTCGACCGTGCCATCCTGGAATCGTCCGGGCGTGCAAGCGGCAAGCGGGGAGGTTGAAAGATGGTGATTCTGAAAGTTGCTTCCTTGGCTTTGGGATGCGCACTATTTCGGTCGAGTTGTACTGCTTTACGCTAGCTATTCTGGGGAAACCCCCGGCGCCGACTTATGCCCCGAGAGGCTGTGTATCATGTTGGCAGGCTTCACCAGATGCGGCAAACATGACAACGGTATATATGTTGGAGCTAGCCGAGGAGCATGTACTGAAAGAGTAAAGGAAATAGTGAAAGAGCGGCGGGAGGGGAGGGGTGGAGACCTCTCCCGGAGGACAGACGCGAGGACAACAGTGGCTGTCTTTTTCCACCGAGCCGAGGGCACGAGAATTGTCTCTGTGTGATTGTAAAAAGCAGTACACAGGGATACGCCCGTTCAGTCTGCGGCTCTCACAATAGGATTGAGGTAGGCTACGACCGATGAGAGTCGCCCTTGACTCAATGGTTCCCTGGCGCCTCCTCGCAGCTATGAAACCGTTGCGTGTGGATGCCACAACTCAACATACCGGCATAGCAAGGTATGCTTCAAAGCCCCAAGCCCGCTTTTGCTTCGCGTCTCACGCCTTTCCCCTTACTCTGACATCTGCTTTGAACTCCACGGTCTGATCAGCGTTTCTCTAACGACTTCTTGTATGCTGTACCCCGAAGGAGTTGGCTTGACTGGCGGCAACTTCACCTCCACTCCGCTCTTTGAGCTCTGGTGCCCGGGAAGTGCTGGCATGGGTCGTCATCTGTCAAGATGCCTACTTCGTTAACTGGAAGAGATGTAAAGGAGAAATGCGTGTTGTAGTGTGGTTGGCTGTTGCTGATCACTCCGAAGTAGCTAGTACTCACATTGAATATCTGGACAAGCAGCACACCTACTGATCATGGATGGGCAACAGATGCTTGAGTCCCGGCGTTTACTTTTAACTTTTAGAAGAAGTGTCCGGGAATCGGCCCGGTTGGAGGGAAACACGCTAGTCTCACGCCTCTCATCACAAATGACAGTCGTGCTAGAAAATGCGCTGCGAGAGCTGGTGGATCTACTACAGGAAGTTTAGATTGTAACAAGACAGTCAAAGTTGAGGGGCAATGAGTCGAGCTGATGGATTTGCGCCGGTCGATAGGAATTGAGACCAATGGTAGGTAGGCGCAAAAGACATAAGCACTCTTGGCTGTTGAAGCTAGAAAGATAAGAACACAGCTACGTGATGACTATGTATTTGGATTGGCACACAACCAGTCTTCAACAACCGTCCATGCGTTATCGAATGCAGGCGGCACCGTCTCAAGGTTCTTGACGGTCATACACAGAGGGAAGTCATGTCTGTTCTCAGACGCTGATCTCGTCCTGTTGATGCACCTTCAGTTTTGTGTCTGCAGACACAGGCAAAATTCTCTAAAGCGACCCCAGCTCTTTGCGAACTTCCTTGTCGCCGATCAACCCCACCTCCAACCAAGCACGACTCATCGTCGCATCGCACAGTCCGCTTTAGCAACTCTGCGAAGCAACTTTGTTGCAATGACCGTCACACGACTAGGCTGGCAGGTCGACCAACTCTCTGGGCCTTCGCCATCTCGCCGACGGCAGATGGTCTTTTAAGCTTAGCATCACTGCCCAGGAAACCCACATCCACAGGTTTTAATTAGATGTTTTCTATAGCATCAATGACATAATAAACGACCTCATCGACGTGACATGGCTTGCTAATGTTAGGTTAGAGAACCGACATTAAGGTCTGTACCGTATCTCTATGATTGGGACGGGGACAACGTATCTCTTTTTCACCCTTCACGCAGAATCGACTTACACCACTGGGGTCGACCACGGGATGGTCAATTCCCAGCTAGACACCGGATATTGCATCGCCGGAGCCGAACATCATGAAAACAGTGCACGAACTTGAAACCCAATAGAATAGTCATCCCGACGCCATGCCAAATTTTTGTGAATCCGATAGCCTCCAGTGGCCTAGTCTCCTGATACACTAAAGTAGTCCGGGTATTGATCCATCTTAGACCTTGATGGCGTTGTCAAGAGCCTTCTGCTTCTTCTCAGTGCGCTTCTGGGCCTTGGCACCCATGATACCGCCACCCCACTGCTTTCTAGCGTTCTCCGTCTTCTCAAGATAACCGTCCTTGATAGCAGACACGAGCTTGGAGAGCTCGGTCTTGTCCTCGGAGCGGACCTCGGTGATTGCGAGGACAGCAGCAGTCTATTACAACAAGTTAATTTTGCGAGCCAGATCGTGAGACAACATCCGCCAGCGGAATTGAGACATACCTTCTTGTGGACGACAGTGCCGAGGCGGGCTTTGCCCTTGATGATGGCGAAGGGAACACCCATCTTGCGGCAGAGGGCAGGGAGGAAGATGACCAGCTCGATGGGGTCAACATCGTTGGGGATCAGGACGAGGGAAGCCTTTTTGTTCTCGATCAGGCCGACAACGTGGTTCAAGCCGTACTTGACAGTGTAAGGCTTCTTGGAAACGTCCTCCTTCTTCTTGCCCTCCTTGATGGCGGTGGCCTCCTTGACGAGACGCTCCTTCTTCTCGGCCTTGGTCTCGGGGCGATACTTGTTGAGGAGCTTGAAAGCCTGGGCGGCAGTGTTGCGGTCGAGGACGTGCTGAAACTGGGCAATCGCAGGAGGGACCTTGAGGCGCATGTTCAAGATCTTCTTCTGGCGCTGAAGACGAACATACTCGGGCCACTTAACCATGCGGGCCAAGTTACGGCGGGGCTGGATGTCCTGGCCGATGCCAAAGTTGCGGGGCTTACGCTCAATAAGAGGGTTCTGCAGCGGGTTGTCAGCCTCCACAGAGCTGTGCGGGCATCGAAGTGAAATTGGAAGATGCACTGACCTTGGGAGCCTTCTTGGAGCCAGCCTTTCCCTGAGGGAAAGGGGCGGGAGCCACCTTCTTACCGGACTTGGGAGGCTGTCATTGAGAAAGAAAGACATCAGCGAGTTGTTCAAGTCAGCTTGTGTCTTCCCTGAACTCTAAAGAGAAGGACGGCGAAGCACCAGAGAAGGGTCTCTAATGCTTCGCGCATCCCTCTCCAGCCAGAAGCATCATCGTCACCGGGTTCCCGGGGCGCAAGCGCCGGAAAACCGTCAGGTGGATGGAAAAATCAAATCGCAGCACGCATGAGAGCGGTTGCTGGATGAGGGCCTCAAGGGCCAAAGAAGTCGTCGACGTCGTAATGTGTACTCACCATTTTGTCGGTTGTCGTGATGTTGCCTTGGGCGGGGATGAATGAAAGACGGTCACGGTTTCCAAGTCTTCACAAGATTCGGCGGACGAAGAAAAGGTTGCGGATTCGCCCTGTGGGCCGACAGTGAAAAAAAATTAGGGCAAGAGTGGTCGTGGGTTTCGATAAGACGTCTCCTTCTAAGTTAGGCGACATATTTTCTTATCTCCACGTGATCTAACTAACCCAGCATTCCTGTGAAGATTTGGGCTGCATTGTCCGGAGTGGTCGCTCAGCTGCAGGGTTGATTTGACTCACTTTTTCACTCCGTCTTCTCAACGTATGCTGACCTGGAATTGTTAAAAATTTGAATTAGAGGTCTTCGCGTTTGCACGAAGCCATGGTTGGGGTTTAAGTCTGACGTTTCTGATTCCCATACATTCAGTAGAAGATCATGGCCAGCGAGCACAAAATTCAACTTGAATTATCTGCGTAGTTGACGAGCTAATTTTGAACCTCGAAACAGAGGCCCGCTGCCTTGCGTTTGGTGGAATAACTCTGTCATACCTATGGATGTCAGCAATGGAGGCTTCTTGATCATATCTATTATGGCATGGGAGACAGAGGGCGGAGCAGATGACAGCCCCCCATTTCGTCAACATCCAACTGTTCGCCGGAGCCGACAGCAATATGCCACAACGGCGGTACGTACCGACGGGACTTGCAATCAGAGCTAACTGCGAAAATCCGTTCAATCTTCCCTCACCACTTCAAAGGTCATCGGCGCCTATGACACATGCAGCTCCCATTTCTACTCAGAACCCGAATTCGAAATAGCCCCTCTCTCTTCTCGGTTAGAATCAGCTCATAAGCCAGGTCTCCCGGCAGGAACGACAAAGGCTTCCTGGTAATCACCTTCAGACGGTACTTGAATCGGGGACTAAGTTGCCACGTCGTCGCGGCGCATCCTTCGATTCATTAAGGTCGGTTGTCACTTTGATAGAGGACAGCCTTCTCGAATGTAGACAACACACCATTGCTGCCAAAACCCCCATTTACTTCACTTCGGACCATCTCGCCCCCCAAAGCGCCGCACACTGTGCCCAGCCGTCCTGTCGTCGCCACAATCTCCCTGCGCGCAGCCACAGACATGGCCCCAGTTCAATGCGCAAAGTGCAAGACGGAGCGAGCTCTCGTCAAGCGACCTAAGAACCATCAAAAGCTCTGCAAGGCCTGCTTCATTTCGGTTTTCGAGGAGGAAGTCCACCATACCATTATCTCCTCGTCCATCTTTTCCCCGGGTGAGAAAGTGGCTATTGGTGCGTCGGGTGGCAAAGATTCGACCGTTTTAGCGAGCGTCCTCAAAGATCTTAACGAGCGATATCACTATGGCTTGGATCTTGTGCTGCTCAGCATTGACGAGGGAATCAAGGGCTATCGAGACGACTCTTTGGAGACTGTCAAGAGAAATGCCGTCCAGTACGATATGCCCCTGACGGTCGTTGGGTACGATGAGTTGTACGGTTGGACTATGGATCAGGTCGTCGAAACCATCGGAAAGAAGGGAAACTGCACCTATTGCGGTGTGTTTCGCCGACAAGCACTCGACCGTGGCGCGAAGATGTTAGGCATCAAGCACCTTGTCACCGGCCACAACGCAGATGATGTTGCCGAAACCATCTTGATGAACCTCCTAAGAGGTGATTTGCCTCGCCTGGGCCGGAGCACAAGCATCGTCACTGGAGATGACACCTGTGATGTCAAGCGTAGCAAGCCTCTCAAGTATTCCTACGAAAAAGAGATTGTGCTATACGCCCACCACAAGAAGCTCGATTACTTCAGTACCGAATGCATATACAGCCCAGAGGCATTCAGAGGGACCGCACGTACCCTCATCAAGAACCTTGAGAGGGTCCGGCCAAGTGCCATTCTAGACATCGTCCGCAGTGGCGAAGATATGGCTCGTCTTGTTGCAGGCAGGCAAGGCAGCTCCTGTGTTTGCACCGGACCCACAGCTGGCGCTGCTGAGGACGAGGATTACACCACTGGCTGTGGCGCACAACAAAGCAAGGGTCCAGCGAGAGGGATTGCTCAGTTGGATGCAAACCTGAGCCAAGCAACTCTGGAGGAAACTCTTGAGACAGACTTTACTGTTACAGCAGTTGCGAAGAACAGGAAGCAAACCAAGAGTCGACCAGGGCCTAACCAGGCCTCGCTCGGTGTTCCTTTACAGACACTTGGCAAGTGCGAGAGGTGCGGTTACATGTCTAGCCAGGCCATATGTCAAGCTTGCTTGTTGGTGGATGGACTCAATAAGAACAAGGCGCAGATTCGGATTTAGATTCGAAATGTCTTTCCATTCCAAAAGAAACCCAGTTGAGTAGTTCCGGTAGCTTGTGTGATCGTGAATCCTCGACATGTCGAGGCCCCGCCGCCACGTGATTGGCTTGTCAGAGAACCTTTTGAACAATCGTAAATATCGGAAGAAGAAAAACTGGAATGTTTCATTTTGAAGCTGGAATCGACGAGGCAGATTAAGATGCCATACTTTCTAGTAAAGTACATGTTTTGGTTGACCACCATCTCCTACGAGATGCGCTTCTCTAACTGTGCGATATGGTTAGCACTTTCCAAGAAACCTAGACCAGATGCAAGCCTACTCTCCAAGGGTTGTTCAGCTCGAAGCCAGGAGGCGCTTCGTGGTTTCCAATTTGCCCACGCAAGTCGCCCGTAAGTCTACGGTCGCGGTCCATCACTGAGTATCCTATGTATTAGCTCGAAGTCGAATGATCAATTGTACTAAGCCCCTCGGGAGGAACATACTTTGCTACAAAAGACAGTTTGGTTAGCAACGTGAATACCAAAAATGAGTCCATGTAAAAAGCACTTACCCGATCCCACTGGTCCAGACCCCAACGAGGCTTCTTTCCACCGTTCTGGATGCCCTTAATGACGTGCAGTCCGGTACCGGTGATACCAAACATCTGTGACAACTTAGTTTCCATTGTTCCGGTCGCCATTGTGCTGCGCAGGCGCCGTGACAGGCATCGAGATAGCTCTTACGGCAATCATGATTCCATAAGGAATGAGCGTCTCGAAAGGAACAGGCATTGTGGCGGGTAGCCGGTCGGCCAATTGCGGTCAATTGAGGATCCAGGCGTATCGAGTGGTCGCAAGGCTGACAAGAGCGACAGCTTGCGGTCGTCGTTTGTCGGCAGACGGTTTGGGTGTTGTTGAACTCTGGTTTCCCAAGGTCAATGGTCTAGTTGATCAACTACCCAACCAAGACAATGGCTCGCGGACCTGTCGTTTCTCCATCACGTGATGCAGCATTTCCATCGCATTTCTAAAGTATGTGATTGGCTGATTGTAGGCCCCCTATATCGAACATTATCCATTGGTCGCCGTGCAAATAGGGATATCCGGGCCTTTGACTGTACTTTCATACATCCTTGTATCCCCGTCTGGTGCCCGTACCCTGTGCGCACAGTATCCACGCCCCGATTACTGTACGCGCTACATTTCGAGCTGCATCCCTTTGGTTGCGCCAGCCGCCTTAGAGTCGGCGTCGTGTCACCTCTCTGCGCCTCGGACACGACTTAGAAGCCGCCGCTGGCCTTCTTCTGTTCTGGACGAAGCTCTTTTCATACAACAGAAGACAGCGCGTCTTTTGGTTGTCAGCTGCAGCATTCGACGAGTACGGAAGACGGCGCACTAATCCCACGCGACGCTGCCCACGATCACACGCGCTGGCCACACTCTCCACTGCAACTTCCGCTCCAACCAAGACCAACTGCTACCATCCTGACGCGCCGTTCTCGTCGACTTCTCGCCACCCCATTTCAGCTATGGGCTGTGGACGCCATACTCTTGCCATCGAAGGACGGACCCAGAAACAATTGCTCTGAACGGCTTGACAATTGTCTCACTTTCTCGTGTAGGGGAGGAATATTGCTGTCAAGATGGCAAGCGCGCAACTTACCGAGGAAGAGCTACAGCAGAGCGCGATTTTATCGGAGGAAGATGCCGAATTCGAAGACGCACCTTGTATACCCGCTGATCAGATACCGCAAAATACCGAAAGCCCGTTGACCCCCAATACACATGACGACGAATTCTCGGATGCAGTTGGCGACGAATATAACCGAGGAGACGCAAGCGTCATCGAGAACGACGTTGAAATGGGCGAGTACCCAGACGACAACAGCGAGCTTTCCGAGCAAGAATCACTAGACGAGGAGTTAGAAATTCATTCTCAGGGGAATATGGATCGGCACATGGAACAAGATGAAAGAGATGACGCCTCAGGCGGCGCTCGGAGTCGCAGCAGTAGTTTGCTGGACGATATTGAGGAGGATGAGGCGGAAGGCGTCGGCGCTGTCAAAATCAGGCCGGGTGAAACCGACGATGAGGACGCAGACGATCCTGAGAGCGACCACACTGATTCGCACAGCGAATCCGCCAACGAATCCGAGGAGGACGCTGCGTGGGACGAGGTCGCCGCAGCAGGCGAAGATGATGAAGAGGGATCAGAGGACGCGACACCTAATACGTGTATGTTCTGCAAGCAAGACGAAGAGCACGATCCTGCGGAAGACTTCGAGGAGTTTCTGACATGTGTAGACTGCCGCGAAAATTGTAAGTATATTTACCCCCTTCGCAGCAGGACACAGGCTAATGACACCTAGCACACCAACATTGCGCTCGAGCTGCCGGTGCTCTTCAGGATCAAAACAGTATGTTATTCCACATTCACACTACACGTTTGCCACTGACCTATAGTCATAGGTGCCTCCCAATGGAAGTGTCTCGATTGTGCATCGGAAGACCAGGCCCCTGTCGATGATGCCCAAGGCGACGCTACTCTGAAGCAGGAGCGCGATAACGCCGACGAGCACTATATGGATAAGGAACGCGAGCCCGAGCTCGACATCGACCTCTCTCCGTCTTCCAGACGCTCTACGGCATCTCAAGTTGCGCGGGACTTGCTTCCAGCTCAAAAAGGCACAATCAAACCCGACTCCCATTCGGTCTTTAACCACCTTTTGCTAGACGGCGACCCTATGGACGGATCCCGTGTGCTTCGTAAGCGCAAGACATCTTCTGTCGAAGCCGATGATGTTGTCGTGTCGCTTCGAAAGCGTCGGCGCAATGCGTCCAAAGAGCGGGACTCGAGCCAGGGTGCCGGGACATCGCAAGATGGTCCAAACGGGGTCAAAGAAAAGGACGCACGACGCAAGCTGCGCCTCAACCCCGCGCGCAAAACCCAGGCGGTCACGATTACGCGACGGTCTCGTTCCATTATCGTCAAGATGCGCGTGACAACATCCGCTCTCCGCCGAGCCCTATCCAGAAAGTCTGCGTCAAGTCGAAGAAGAGTGGAGAGGGCAGGCACGGCTGCATCGTCGCATGATGGGTTGACCGCCGCCATGACGGGGTCGCTCACTTCATCAGACTATACGCACCCTTTCTATTCATTCTTTGATCGGGAAACGGACGATGTGAAAACGAAGCCCTACGGAGGTATCCTTAGCGAAACGGAGGCTGACACGTCACGAACATTACCCACCAACGATGATCGCCGGCGGTTTGACGAGGCCAAACAGAAAGCAGAAGAGGTCTGGCGGGCTCGTCGCCAGAGTGCCCAACTTAACCTAGCGACTCCTGCCAAGAGATCCAAGAAGAATTCTGGACCTGCGAGCCAGATCGAGTGCATCGACTTCGGAGGTTGGGAGATCGATACCTGGTATGCCGCTCCCTACCCCGAGGAGTACAGTCGGAACCGGACTCTCTACATCTGCGAGTTCTGTTTGAAGTACATGAACTCGGATTATGTTGCTTGGCGGCATAAACTCAAATGCCCTGCCAAACATCCGCCGGGCGACGAGATATACCGGCACGGGTCCGTGTCCGTCTTTGAGGTGGACGGCCGAAAGAACCCGGTGTATTGTCAGAATCTTTGCCTCCTCGCCAAGCTCTTTCTAGGGTCCAAGACGCTCTACTACGATGTCGAACCGTTCCTTTTTTATGTCCTGTGCGAATACGACGCACTTGGCTATCACTTTGTCGGCTACTTCTCGAAAGAAAAAAGAGCCAGCAGCCAAAACAACGTCTCGTGCATCCTGACTTTGCCTATCCATCAGCGGAAAGGCTATGGCAATCTGCTGATTGATTTTTCTTACTTACTCACCCGCGTGGAACGCAAGACCGGGTCGCCTGAAAAGCCGCTTTCTGACATGGGTCTTGTCTCCTATCGCAACTACTGGAGGCTGGTCCTGTGCCGATATCTACTGGACCATGTCGAAGAAGACAAGTCAGCGGCGCCAGGCCTGAGCATTCGACAGATGTCCGACGACACCGGGCTGACTCCCGACGACGTCATTTCTGCCCTTGAAGGCCTCAGATGCCTCGTGCGTGATCCTCAAACCGAGCTGTATGCTTTTCGCGTCGATATTGCATACTGCAACGAGTATATTGCAAAGTGGGAAGCCAAGGATTACGTCAAACTAAACCCAGACTCGCTCACCTGGACACCGTACGTCATGGGACGAGGCAACGCCACGAACTTCGAGCTTGGCCCTGCTATCAGTGCGATCGCGCCGCGAGAAGAAGACGACAGTCAAAAGCCGGCTCACGAGACACTGCCACCTACCTCACAACAAGACCCAACCACCAACGGCCTTCTGACCAAAGGCATCGCCAACAGTCCTCACACCCCTGACGGCGCCTCGTTCGCTAGCACAGAGGGTGTAGGCAAAGATGTGAATGGGTCGAAGGCGGGGAACGACGTTTACGAATCGACGGAGTCACACCATGATGGTTTACTGCTAAATGGCAATACTGGCAAGGAACAGCCCCGTGAAGAGGCGTCTCGGCGCAGTGAAGTACCTCATCCGACGTCTCCTGGACCGCCAGTGGGGCAGAACTGGGCCGGGATGTATAAGAACGTACCGCCGTCTAGGTTTGAAGTGTATCCGCCTCCTGGTGGCCGACGTTCCGACCGGCCGCGGCCAAGTGCTCCTCGGCCATCTGTGGCTCGGAACACAAGCAACAGCTCGCGACCACGTCGATCCGGTGGTGGTGGTAGCGTGAGGCGACCCGCCGCGACCCGGCCCAAGAGCAAAAGCTCATCGTCATCATCGCGACGGAAGACGGGCGGGACGGGACGCGGACCGGGCCGGTGGCCGAAGGGTACTAAGAAGAGCGATTATGGGAATGCCGATAGTGGACCTGGTCTTCCGCCGGGTTGGGTCAAGGACAAGCAACAGCTTGCCAGTCTCGGGGTAGCCAAGGGTCAAGAGGTTGATGGACTCACGTCCGAAAGCAAGGAGACGATTGACGTGGTTCGGGTTCAATTCGAGAAGGGAGCACAGGATGCCGCGAGCGGAAACGTTGCTGGGGGCTACCATGGCAGCCATGGCAATACCGATGGTCGTACGGACGATGAGTGAATGCCAGACAGCCGATACCCCCCTACTGTAGTTCCTGATGGCGTTTCGGACGATTTTGTTAAATAGTGTATAAATAGCGCGAGCGCGGAGTATGAAATGAGAACAGCTGATACGGCTTTTGTGGCAAGTGAGACGAAGTGACAGGTTGTCAGATGCATATCGCCCCGGCGTAACCTTGACATGAAGATGCAGCTGATGCGTTCCGCGTATATCCTACAGTATCAACGGTGAAGCGGCTCGTTTCGAGCAGGCCGCGGTATTCTGGAGTCAGTACATAGCAGAAGAGAATATTTGCGGGGTCTAACTAAACCCTAGAGCGGACACGAGTTTATTTTGTTTATATACTTCGCGGATGGTAGAGTAGGTAGGTGGGAATCACTCTTAGCTTGAGCCAGAGCGTGCTGTTGGGAAAATGGGCGAGCGCGTTACGGCTGCATGCGGCTCCCGGGGCAATGCGATTGAACATACCTCGCGCAGTAGTCCACGTTGCATCTCGAAGCTAACTAAAGTCCATTAGCCTCCTTGTATCACTTGCCGCACCTTCCATTTATCCGCGGGGCAAACAACTAATTATCAGTCACAGAGCTAATACTGCCAGAGGCTGCATGCATGGACTTTGCTGCACGAGATACTGTACGGATAGCGGTCACTGAATGTGGACATCCTGCGTAGCCACTATCATCGCCACCTCTTCCTCCTCCTCCTCCTTAATGACATTCTTCCTGTATCATTACCAGAACCCTTGGGGAATAGGAGAGAACGGGAAACCGTCAATGGTGACTATCTACCTATACCTAGGTAGATATGAGAGTATACTTCCGTGCGCTGGGATACTTACTTGTGGTGTGGCTGGAGGCCGACCCTGCATTACATCTACAGAGCCTGCAGCCCGAGTCATCTCCGCCCGCCAAGTAGCATTACGCACACGCACTCCAGAGACGGAGGGCGTGCGACACTTTGGCGCCAAGTTCAGTTGCCAGCGCCAGTGCCAGCGCCAGTGCCTTGTTTCTACCATTACATCCGATCAAACCAACCAACCGATCTGGTGGACAAGGCAAACTTCACTCCCTTCCCCAAACATCATATTTCCTGGATCCCGACTTTGAATCAATATATCGAGCAATCCCTCGTCAGCCCAACTTTGCTCAACTTGATTGTTCACCCGTGTGTCCTCTGCGCGCCACCTATCCGACCTCGCGTACGAAGACTCGCCCATCGTCATCCGGTCTTCGCCTCCCAGTTCCCAGCGAAGCCGGCCGCTGCGACCCGTGTCCCTCAGTGTTCTTCCGACGTGGACCGACCCTTGGCCTGCGACGCTCAGCGCTCAGCCGCCTTTCGATTCGTGGGACCAAGCTGTCGTCACAACCGCCCCTCCAACCCTCTCAACCTTCATCTTCCTCCATCGTCGTCGTCAGGTATTGTTCCTTAGCCGCGCATCGTTCTCGCTCTCCGATAACACCGTCACCCACCACGACCGAGTCTTGTTGCTTTCGCACGTCGCATCATTATTTCGCTTGTGTTGGGCCCAAGCGCTCCGCCGCCTAATCGCACCTGGCTACCTACCTACCTACCTAACCTACCATACTTTTGCCCTTACGCCGCCGTCTCTTTTGCCCAGCACATCCGACAGCCCGCTTTCCCCGAACCACATCCAACCTACTGCCAAACCGGCAATCGCGTGCCAGTCCATCGCTCCCCCGTTCACGAATACCGCTACCTAGTTACCCTTTGACGACAACACACAATCGCCACAATGTCCAAGGTTATGCGAAGCGTCAAGAATGTGACCAAGGGATACTCCAGCGTCCAGGTCAAGGTCAGAGAAGGTCCGTCGCCATACTCGCTTCCCACCCCCGAGTTTCGCTGCTAAAACGTTGCTTCTCTAGCCACCAGTAACGATCCATGGGGCCCGACCGGAACCCAGATGAGCGAAATCGCCCAGCTCACGTACAACACGTAGGTTCCTCGTGCCTGATCGAGCTAGGCCGTACATATACTGAGTACTAATGCAGATCGACCGAGTTCTATGAGATCATGGACATGCTCGACAAGCGATTGAACGACAAGGGAAAGAACTGGAGACATGTCCTCAAAGCTCTGAAGGTTTTGGATTACTGTCTGCATGAGGGTTCCGAGCTCGTCGTTACGTGGGCGAGGCAGAGCATTTACATCATCAAGACGTTACGCGAGTTTCAGTACGTTGATGAAGATGGCAGAGATGTCGGCCAGAACGGTACGCGCCATTTTGAATCTTTGCCTGTTATCTCCGGGCCTGCCTTGCTAACAGCAGATCAGTGCGTGTTGCCGCCAAAGAACTGACAGCCCTTATCTTGGACGAGGAGAGGCTACGGGCCGAGAGAAGCGACCGCAAGTCATGGAAGTCTCGCGTCACTGGCCTCGAAGAGTACGCACCCCAGCACACCAGCCCTACTCAGCCGCGCGTCCGCCGCCGCATGAGTAACGAGGACGACACCGAGTACAGACTCGCAATAGAGGCTAGCAAGCAGCAGGAAGAGGAGGATCGCCGGAAAAGAGCGAGCCGCGCTGCCCACGAAACCGAAGATGACGATCTTGCCAAGGCCATTAAGCTGAGCAAGGAGGAGGATGAGCGACGCCGTCGAGAGATGGAGGATAATAACGCTTCGCTGCTCTTCGACGACACTCCCGTCCAGACAACGCAACCCCAGTATACCGGCTTCAACCAAGGTTATCAGCAAGGAAGTGCCGTCGACTTCTTTGCTAACCCCATCGATCAAAACCAGCTGCAGCCTCAACCCACCGGCTTCATGCCCAACGCCTACACGGTATACCAGCAGCAGCCGCAAGCTACCGGGTTCCCTAACGGCTATGGTGGCGGCGGCTTTGGAATGCAACCAAACATGACTGATCCCTACGGACAACAGCAGCAGCAGCAGGGCTTCCAGCCACAGCCGACCGGCAACAACCCCTACGCCCAGGCACAGGTTCAGAGCCCTGTCCCCCAGGAGCCCATTGCGCAGCCTGGAAGCAACAACCCGTGGTCTACAAATTCGATGAAGCAGGGAAATCCAATGAAGCCCATGCAGACAGGCTCCAACAACCCTTTCGCATCGTCGTTCGGCCGGCCGCAGCCCCAGAGTCAGCCTTCCATGCCAGCACTTGGCGCTCTTCCCGAGCAAAAAACACTGTCTACCTTCAGTCAACCCAGCTACAACCAACCTAGCTTCAACCAGCTGCAGGCAACTCCAAACCAAGGCACAAATGCCTTTGGCACCCCGCAGAAGGAGCTTACAGAGCACGAGGCCAAACTGAATGCTCTGCTCGCCGGGGGAGATGGCATGGACACATTCGGCAACACAGGTCAAACGCGTATTCCTGCGCAGCACACGGCTCCTGGGACGTTTGTCAACAGTGCGGGCACAGGGGCTCAGCGCCTTACGGCGGAGGCGACCGGGAACAACCCGTTCCTCCGATCGCAGTACACAGGCATGCCCAACATTTCATATGGAGGTGCGCAAATGCCTGCTGCGACAGGTCCCGCTGGCATCAATGGCAGCAACAATCCGTTTGCGGTGACGAGACCACAGCAGCAGAACGCTCAGCCGCAAGACCTCATTCAATTTTAGGTTGTTCTTCACGAATAAGAATGCCTGGTCGGTGCCGTAATCTGATTGGCATCATTACAGCAGGCGGCACTCAGTGTGTTGACCAAAAATGGGGGTGGTGTTCCTTTTTCTTTTTATTCTTTCCCCCTGGTGCAGATTTAGGTGAGGGGATAGGGATTTAGCTTGCGATGCGGACACATACCCGTCAGAGGACTCTTCCTGTTCATAGTTGGCTGGCGGTTTGCTCCTCTTTTACATTTACACAGCTTGCGCATAGTGCTTTAGAACGAGCCAACTATTGTTTTCACGGCTCTTGACCATGCTATTAGAAGCAAGTGCTCGAGTGTGCTTGCTGCGTTATTCTTGGAACAGTGGGTATACGAGCGAAGGCCCCTCCCGTTTCCGAGTTCGTCCAGCTCGACATGATCTTCAGAGTCAATGAGATGAAATCCAGAAGCTTCGTTGGCGGGCAGGAAATTAACCCGAGACGTCGAAACAGGCACCAGCTGCGATAAATTTGACGAAGAACGACTTTGATCTTCTAGCCGGCTGTCTACTCCCTGACTGTCAAAGCGCGCCAAGTCAGTCGAGTCACCTCGATAGGGACAATGTGGGCGTTCTTGCAGCAGCAATCTAGTGTAAGACAATGATTGGACGGGTGATAAGGTACTCTAACTAATAAACCTAAGCTGAAGCTACCTACATATTCGCCTGCTCTGCCTGCTTCTGCCTGGGGCACTCTGCGAGCTTGTTCATTGGTCATCTACCTTGAGCTCTGCTAGTTGGTCGAATTAGAGGCGGGAAATGTTCTCAGGCAGCATTCGCCGGAAGCTACCTAGGTGGATAGCAGCTTCTGACCTTGGTTGGTCGGTACCTTACTTAGTAAGCGGTGCTCCGTTGCACATTGCGAAGCGTCAGATCCAGCCAGCCAACCCAGAAAGAAGACTAAGTAGGTACCTACCTAGCAGAGCTGTCTGCCGCCACCAGCCTACTTAAGGTATTCGACTTCTTCGCATCAGCACACGGAGCATACAGACGTGCAAACCGCCATTTACCTTTGCGCAGCAGCAATCCCCCACGCGCCAGAGGAATTCAGTTGTTGCTTTGCCGTTATTGTCAACCTCTCGGCTACCTGCGCGTCCTCCTACCTTGTCGCCCTCTGTTTTTGTCCCCTTGCCTTGGCCCCCTTCGCACCACACCCCCGTCTCTAGACAGCGCGCGTGCATCCCTTCCACCCCAGCCACTTTTTCTCCACGTATCTTTCCCTTCCTTTGCGCGGCACCCATCGAGGAGAAAAAAAAACTCGACTACCGGTTGGACCGAACACACTTCTTACCAAGTCACGTCGCCAATCGATCTAGCCGACGCGCCTACTGGCCATCAATACCGTCGGCTTCTTCCGGTCGGATTGCGCTGCATGTCTGTCCGTAATTGATTGTCGGCGACACATACAGCGTCCACGAGTTCGCGGGCCTCCGCCTCGTCGCGCCTTCCATCATCTTCCTTCTCATCCTCGACCGCATCACAAACCGTCGCTACTTTTCATCGCCCATCATGTCTGGCTTCGGTAGCACTGGCTTTGGCGGCTTTGGCTCGACCAACAACCAGCCATCAACTGGTTTTGGAGGGTTCGGGGCCAACAACAACACAACCGCCACCGGTACTGGTAAGTCGAAACTCCCTTCGTCGCAACGCACTTGGCCGCCTCGTTCCATACCCTCACATCTCCCGATGGCCTGCCAACTAACTTCCGTGGGGTTAAGGCTTCGGCTCTGGCAACACAGCAAGCAATGCCTTTGGATCCACCAGCAACACCAATGCTGGTGGCGGCTTGTTTGGTGGTGGTGGTGGCAGCACCACAACCAGTGCTTTTGGCGGCACGCCATCGGGTAGGTTGCTCATGCTGCCGTGGGAGCGTGCTCGAGGCTTGCCATGGGTTTCAAGGATAGCTATACTAATTCTTATCTCCACAGGCGGCTTCGGATCCAATACAGGCACAACCTTCGGCGCAGTGAAACCCGCCTTTGGTGCCACGCCGTCTACCGGAGGTGGCCTTTTCGGTGCCTCGAACAATACCAACAACGCAACCACGACATCCACGGGCTTTGGCGGCTTTGGCGCTAATCCAACAACGAATACCTCATCGCCGTTCGGAGGAGCTTCCTCTAGCAGCGGAGGCCTGTTCGGCGGCGCCAACAAGCCCGCCTTTGGCTCTGCCACCAACACCAACACTACCGGTGGTACATCGTTGTTTGGTGGTGGAAACACAACTGGCGGCTTTGGCAGCAACACCACCACCGGTGGCGGCTTCGGCGCATCGATGAACCCCGGCATCGGTTCCAACGTCGGTGATCCGCCAGGTACCGCTCTCACTCCTTTCCAAGCACACCAAGAGAAGGAGACTACCGGAGCTGGCAACCAGTCCAACTCATTCCAAAACGTTTTGTTCCAGGAGCCGTACAAGAAGTGGTCGTCCGAGGAACTGAGACTGGCTGACTACGCACAAGGACGCCGTCACGGTAATGCCAGTGGTACTGGAGCCTTCGGTGTTTCCAACTTTGGCAGTGGCGGATTCGGTTCGACGGCCAACCAGCAGTCATCGGGTTTCGGAACGGGCGCATCTACTGGAGGCGGTCTTTTTGGAGGCGGAAACAACACTACCAACACAACATCAGCAACCAGCGGTTTTGGCAGCGGCTCTGCCGGAGGATTCGGTGCTGGCAGCGGTGGTCTTTTTGGTAACAATGCTGCTAAACCGGCTACTGGAGGCCTCTTTGGCGGTGCCACTGCCACCCCTTCGCAACCTGCTCAATCCGGCGGACTCTTCGGCGGCGGCGGCGCAAGCACAGGAGGCGGATTCGGTACCACAGGCACGACCGGCGGGTTTGGTGCCACAAACACCAACACAGGCGGTGGTCTTTTCGGCTCAAACATCAACGCAAACCAGAACAAGCCGTCTGGCTTCAGCTTCGGGAACACTGGAGGAAGCACTACCGGCGGCTTTGGAAGCACAGCTAATACCGGTTTCGGGGCCAACAACACTAACACTGCTGCCAGCTCCACGGGCGGTGGGCTGTTTGGCAACGCTGCCCAGTCTACAGGTGGTGGGCTTTTCGGAAACAATCAGTCGCAGCCTCAACAACAGAGCACGGGCTCGGCGTTTGGTGGAGGCGGCGGATTCGGCGCACAAGCGCAACAGTCAGGCGGCGGGCTTTTCGGAAACAACCAGCAGAAGCCGGTAACGGGCGGTGGTCTCTTCGGAGGCGGAGGGGCGTCAACTACCGGCGGCGGCCTTTTTGGTGGTGGAAACGCTCCCTCCAACTCGTTCAGCGGTGCCAACGCAACCAACAATAGCGGCGGTGGGTTATTCGGGGCAAAGCCAGCAACCACAGGTGGCGGTCTCTTTGGATCAAACACGACTGGCCAGAACACGACCACTGGTGGTGGCTTGTTCGGAGGTGGGTTGGGCGCCAACAACAACAACCAGCAGCAACAGCAGCAGCAGCAGACTGGGCAGTCCTCCTTATTCGGTGGCGGCCAAAACCAGACGAAGCCTGGCGGTCTCTTCGGCTCCTCTCAGCCTGCGGGTGGTGGTTTGTTCGGAGGGCAGAACACGCAGCAGCAGGGCTCCTTATTTGGAAACAACAATCAACAGCAGCAGCAACAACAACCCCAGAACTCATTCCTTGGCGGCTCGCTTCTGGGCAACTCCCAAGGTGTGAACTCTGGTCCCCAGTCCCTCACGGCTAACATCAATGACGTGTCTGCGTACGGCTCGCCGTCCTTGTTCTCCAACCTCCAAGGGTCCGAGACGCCCAACCCAGGCCCGCTTGCTACACCCCTTTCTAGCAAGTCCAAGCCCAGACGCAGCTCCATTCTGCCCATGTACAAGCTGAATCCTGCGTCAGCCGCTCGTTTTGCGACTCCTCAGAAGAGGGGATTCGGGTTCTCTTACAGCACATACGGCACTCCAGGCGGTAGCCCTTCGAGCGCAGCGAGCACCCCTGGCGGTGCCAGCCGGAGTTTGCTCGGATCTTCGTCGTTCAACCGGAGTCTGAGCAAGAGCGTATCAACTAGCAACCTGAGGAGAAGCTTCAATGCAGAGGACAGCATTCTTGCGCCCGGTGCTTTTTCATCCAGCTCAGGACCTCGATACTACGGTCAAAATGGCAGCGTCAAGAAGCTGATTATCAACAAGGACATGCGTAGCGACCTGTTCTCGACCCCTACCAGGGATAAACCTTCTTCCGACCAAGCCAATGGTTCTCGCAAGCTATCAAAGAGAGTTAGCTTTGACACCAGTACGATGGATGCCCCCGAAGGTGATGACGACGAAAGTGTCGTCACGTCTACTCCCAGAGGTGGCGCGACCGCACAGGATGCAGCACCCTCTGGTGCCCATGTCAGCGGGATAAATTCATCGGCCGGAATCTCCGGAGAATCGGACCCTAGCAAGGGCAAGGAGCTTGCTATCGTTCATGAGGAGGATTCATCGTCACAGGCCATCATTCATAAGGAAGGTCTCGATGCGGCGCCCGGTGCTTACTGGATGAGTCCCACCAAGGAGGTCCTTGCTTCCATGAATAGAGTGCAACGCCAGCAAGTCACAGGCTTCACCGTTGGCAGGGACAACGTTGGCAGTGTGCAATTCAAAGTTCCCGTCGACCTCACGAACATTGACCTTGATGAAATCTTCGGAGGGATTGTCATTCTGGAAACCCGTTCGGCGACCGTCTACCCCATCGCAGCCAAGAAGCCCCCCGTGGGTAAGGGCTTGAACGTTCCGGCAACCATCACTCTGGAGCAATCTTGGCCGCGTGGCAGAGACAAGCGACCTAGCAACGATGCCAAGCGATTCCATAAGCACGTCGAACGCCTTAAGCGCATCGAAAACACAACGTTTGAGAATTACGACACTGAGACGGGCATTTGGAAGTTCTCGGTCGAGCATTTCACAACATATGGTCTGGAGTACGACGAGGACGAGGACGAAGCTGATCAGCCTGCCGGTGAACAGCCCCGCCAAGACGTTTCTTTCGATAATGCCTCTCAACAAGACTCGTATGATTCCGAGTCTAGTCCTCGGGAAGATGACACATTTGATTTTCGCAGAAACAAGCGTCGCGCCTTGCCTGGGGCGTTCGATTACTGGGACGAGGACTTTGAGGTTCAAGATGCTCAGCGACCTTCTCATCCCCAGTCTTTTTTAGGACATAGCTTCGCGGGTTCGACGTCCAATGCGCTAATTTTGTCGGCGGAGGAGACCGACGACCAGCACAACGAATATGGCCTGTCTGAGGACGAGGACACGGTGGGGACACCCCTCAGACGCCATCTCGCCGCGGAGCAAACGATCGATCCGCCGCAGGACGATGTTGCAGTCCCTGCAAGCGAAACACCGGGTGGCATTCTTAGAGCGAGAATGCGGGCACTGAAGGGTTCGGCTACCCCTATGAAGCTTCAGGTCGCCGGAGGAGACGAATGGATGGATATGCTTCAACGCTCTGTCAGCCCTCAGAAGAGAGATCGAGCATTCCTGCGAAGCGTAAACGAGGGAGCACTGCAACCGGTCGTCCAGGACGCTGAAGCAACGGGCCAGAGAGGCCGAGTCGTATCTGACGGGCGCGGCTTCGCCACAAGCATCGACTTGATGAACTCGCTGTTCGAAAGGGCCAAGGCGCCATCTGTGCCTGCGCCTTCGAGAGGATTTGTTCAGGTTGGTGAATACTTCATGGTCTAGGATTGCCCAACCCGGTTGACAAGGCCGGGTTCGGGGCCCTGGGTGGCTTTCCTGTATCTAAGATGTGACCATTTTGACTAAGACGAATATCAATTTAGTGGCCCTATGAACGACAGACCAAGTCTTTTGTTGACCAATCCGATCTGGGTGAAGCCGACCGCTCCTTTTACAACTCCATGAGGCCCAGTTGGGGACCCGACGGAACTTTGATTTTTGCCTCCACCCGCTCCTCTCTCGAGGGCGCCGGCAGGCGAAACACGGCCGACAACCTCATGATCACCAAAAACTTCATCCAGGCCCAGGGTCGCGAGATCCAATCGGCCAAATTTTCCAATGAGGTACGTGGTCATTTTCTGGAGGGAATCGCCGAGACTCCTGACTGACCAACAAACAGGCCTCCGCAAAGACTCTTGAGAACCAGATACAGATGACACGGATAGAGCTCGCAGGGGGTGTTCCCGAGCCGTCTTTGCACCCTGCATCGCTCAAGTCTCTTTTCCACGACCAGAACGTAAGCAACCCGGCCAGTATGCACGAGAAACTCGTCTGGGAGCTTGCGAGCATTCTCTTCGACGCGACTACTGCCGTCAACGAGACAGCCGAGGCTGAAACCCGTAGAAACGCCTTGTCGCAGTTTTGGGCAGCACTTGTCGACTCTGCGTCATCAAGGTCCGTCGCTCTTGCGAGATCAGGTGAAGAAAAGGCCATTGCTGCCTTGTCTGGTCATCGGGTTCAGGACGCCTGTAAATATCTCCTCGACGGCAAGAACTTCCGCCTCGCCACCTTGGTGTCCTTAATTGGCAGCAATGATCAGTCAAAGAAGGACATGCGCGAACAACTGAACGAATGGCAAGAAGCCAACTTTCTATCCGAGTTTGCCGAACCCGTTCGGGCAATCTACGAACTTCTCAGCGGCAACTCTTGCGTTTGCGAGGGAAAGAAGGGTGTTCCCCTCGAGGACCGCATTGAGTCTTTTGTCATATCCGAGCGATTCGGACTGGATTGGAAACAGGCCTTCGGCCTCCGTCTGTGGTATTCCATCCCACGAAAGGGCGATCTTTCTGATGCCGTCCGTCTTTTTCAAGAGGATGTTGCCCAAGACAGGGAGCAGCGACCACAGACATGGTATCTTGAGCAAGGCATTTCGGCGCTCTGGCAAGACCAGGATCAGGGTCAGCGCGAGGATCTGATGTGGGGCCTCCTCAAGCTCTTCGCGGACGAGGAGACCAACCTGGAAGCTGTGTTGCGGCCGGAAAATAGCCAGCTGTCGCCTTTCGACGTTCGCCTGAGTTGGCAACTCAGCCGCGCCCTGGTCTCTACCAGCAAGGTGTCCTACGGACCTGGTGCAACCGAAAAAGCGGATGCCCTGACCATCTCCTTCGCCGACCAGCTGGTCAATGAAGGAAGCTGGCTCGAAGCTATCTTTGTCTTGCTACACCTCAGTCAGCCCGAAATGAGGGCCAAGGCTGTGCAGGACAACCTCTGCCGTCACGCCGGCCTTCTGGGACCGGAGACCGGCCCCAACTTTGTAACCCTCACGCAAACCCTGAAGGTTCCGTCGGCATGGATCTGGGAGGCTCAGGCTCTTTACATGAGGGCCGTGAAGAAAGATGCTGCTGCTGAGGTGCAGTGCCTGCTCCGCGCAGCCTCTTATGCTGAGGCCCATGAGGTCTTCGTGCACAAGGTGGCTCCGTCTTCTGTTATCAGCCGCAATTATGACGAGCTGGCGGCTATACTGTCTCGCTTTGATGGCCACGATGACGACATTGCAGGTTGGACTCTTGGCGGCGAGGTTTACAAGGCGTTCCTGGAACTGGTGAACTGTCGCAGGCAGCGACAGCAGGTTCCCTTGCCCGTGCTCGAAAAGTTGGTCGCGGGCCTGCCAGCAATGCGTGAGACTGCCGAAAACGCCAACATCACGAGCTTGGCAGCCATCTCTGAGATGGGATCAAGCGTGGCCAAGGTCGTGGTGGAGACGTCCAGAAAAGAAGAGGTACGTCGCAGTTGATGTATATTCACGATGCTTGACAGTCCGCTAACATGTTCTTTCCGCAGGATGTACCCCGAGTTCTGGGTCTTCCACTCACAGAGGATGCCCACCTCAAGCACTCTCTTCACCTCAGCCTTTCCTACTACGAAGGGCTCATGGCCGGGGCCAGGTAAACACACGTTTCATGATCATGTGAGGTGGTGAACAGGAAAGGAGAATGCTTTCTGGAGTTGGGCATCGTGTTTCGCATGTCCTCAGGGGGGGAGGTAGGAAGGAGTAAGCAATAATGTATTATGCTGTAGGTGTAGATGCATTCTGGGTTTTCCATCCAGCCTGCCATTTGTATTGCGAGTATGGCATTGTCCACAGGACAGCAACTAATTATCTTGTTCAACTTTGTCATGGTGAAACTTCACATGAAGTGTGCGCAGTATGTGAGAGTAGTGACCACGGTCGTCCGATTGTGTTGAGACAAAAAAGAAGAAAAACGTCTATTTTTTCTGGCCTGACGTGAATACGTTGCTTGTGACGCCTAACCATGCGCCTGAGCTTGAACAATGCGCGGCCGGGGTCAACCAACCCCGTCGCTTCGTTCTCAACGGAGGTCCTGTATCACGGGCACAAAAAGACCGTGCTGATGTCTTCCAACTTCGAAACAGTGCACCTCGCCGGGGGGGATGAAAAGCACGACACCTCATGGCCCAACCTAAGAACTGGCCGACCCGGCTTCCGTACCTCTCAGGGCCGGTACACTCTCGGCTCCTTACCCCGGCTCAACGGCAAGCCGTCAGCCAGAAGCCGGCAGACCTACCCGACATCCCAGCGCAAGCCACGATCCTCCCGAGCCCGCTGGTCAAGATCACGCCTATCACGGATGCCAGGCACCCGGCCAAGGGCCAGAGCGGGCTCTTTGCGGCGCGGCATCTCAAACCGGGAACGTTTGTCTTGCCGTACCTGGGCACCATGCATCCGGAGATGCCGTCCCAGTCGGACTACGACCTGTGGCTGGACCGGGAGGCTGAGATCGCGGTGGACGCTAACAAAAGCGGCAACGAGGCGCGGTTTGTGAATGACTATCGAGGGGCTGCGGACAGACCTAACGCCGAGTTTCGCGAGGTCTGGTGTCAGAAGTTCCGGCAGCGATGCATGGCGATTTGGGTACTACCCCAGGGGAAGAACGGACGTAGGAAGGGAGGCATTGGGAAGGGTGAGGAGATTCTGATAAGCTATGGCAAGGGGTTTTGAGGGGATCGAAAGAACTACCAGAGTTGAGATTCGAGATGGGTAACGGACACTCGCTAGTGAAGTCGTTCGTCCGTTCCACGGTCGCAACAGAGGCGAAGGGTGAAGGGGGATTAATCTCTTGTCGTTGTTAACAAAGTGAGTCAGTCTACAATCAATACAGGATGAATGGCTCATTACGGAGCTGGGCAAATGCAGCCAAATGACACCAAATTGCTGATGAATCTTCGTCAACGGCTCTGTGGCGAATACACACATTGGTTAGAGTAATGTAGACACTATTGAGAACAAGGACAGCAGAGGCAACACACCTCCTTGGGCCTGTGTCTTTTTACATATGTCTTGCGGCGATCCAGCACCTTAGGTGTGTTTTCTCATGTGCCATTTAGCCATTCCCTTCGTTCATATTGGCACATGTGGTATTGGCAAAACCTGAGGGCCGACGCATTCGGCAAGAGTTTCATGTCGCAGCAGGCCGGCAACCGTCGTGAAATGTTCGTCGGCATCTCGCAAGTATTATGAGAACCTCTTCGGCACGTTTGAGTGAGGCGTCTAGTCTCACACGACAACTACTAACGTGAGTATCAGTACAGAGTGAGTATTCGTACATGCTCAATAATTCGAGGCGAGACCCACCGGAGCCGACTAGCCGACTAGCCGACGTTGGGAGGCCTGGCTTCAGGCCGGGCAAAGTGATTGGTGGTCCCGATAGGCATGCACAGGGTTGCAAAAAATACTGCTAGTATTTAGTATACTAATACTAAACTTAAGTAAGTCTAGTATTAGTACTAGGTTTTAAATCCTAGGCTAGTATTAGTAAGTATTAGTACTAAGGCTATTAGTATTAGTATACTTAAGTATACTACTAGTATACTAATTAGTAAATAAAGATAAATAAAAATGAATAAAAATAAATAAAAATAATATTGAAGTAAAGTAGTTTTAAATAATTAAGATAACTATTTAAAAAACCTTATAAAGTAATTAAATTAAATGTAAATAATATTACTTAATATAGTATTTTTATTTAAGTAGTAAAAGCTAACTTTATACTTAGTTAAATAAAAATAGTAAAGCTTTTAATATATATATTATCTTATAAGTTTAAGCTAAATAACTTAAGTATAACTACTAATAAGTAATAAGTAAAACTTAAGCTAACTAAGTAAAGTGTATATAATAAACCTGAAAATACATATATATATATTATTTTAGTAGTATAAGCTAACTAAGTTAAGTATATATAGTAAAGCTTAATATATATATATAATATTTTAGTAGTATAAGCTAACTAAGTTAAGTAGATAAGATTATAAGCTAAAGCTATAAGCTAAAGGTTATAAGTTAAAGCTATATAGTGTATACTAAAGCTATAAGCTAAAAAATATAAGCGAAAGCTATAAGCTAAAGGTTATAAGCTAAAGATTATAAGCTAAAGCTAATAAGCTAAAGATTATAAGCTAAAGGTTATAAGCGAAAGATTATAAGCTAAAGCTATAAGCTAAAGCTAAGCTTAGTTAGCTTATACTATAAGCTAACTAATAGTATAATATACTACTTTTAAATAGTTAAAAAACTGGTATATAAATCTTTAAAACTTCTTGTAATTTAGATTTTAGATATTCTCTTTATCTTACTTATAAAGACTTTTTATACTTATTACTTAGTACCTTACTACCTACTAAGCTTTTATTATACCTTTAAATAACGATAAATAAGTTATTTAATATCTTTATACTAATATAGATTCCTTTATAGAATCTGACCCTTCCTCTTAGCCTACTTCTACTACTAGTAATAATATTACTACTAGTAGCTTTAAGTTTATAAACTCTTTATATAATAAAGAGGATTATAAGCTAGAAGATACTACTAGTTATATTTTTACTAATAATCTTTTTATACGTATTTTACTACCTATAGATCTTACTAAAGAAAGATAAATCTTAGTAAAATATACTATATAAGTTAACTTTTATTATAACTATCTATATATTAGTTTATACTATAAACTAAACTTTATAGTATAATAAAGACTAAAACTAATAGTTATACTTACTTTTTTAAATATATAGGTGTAAAAGAGAGTAGAAAGTTAATATTAAAGGCTTTTTAAACTTTAATTTTATTAAGCATTATAAGTAATATTACTCTATAATAGTATATAATAAAGAAATAGAAAAAACTTTAACTAAAAGTAAGTTATTCTTTACTATATTATATATATTATATTTTACTTATTATATATATTATACTCTACTTATTATATATATAATATATATTATACTACATTACTAATATATTTACTTTAATAGAAATAGATGTTTTACCTCTAAGAGGTAGCTTTTTTACTACTAATAATAATAAAAGACCTAGAGTTACTAGCTTTATAGGATTTATAGAAGATAAAGCCTTAATAAAAGTATTAGACTTTATTATAGAAAATAATATATCTTTTTCTACTATAAACTCTAATTCTTTTAAAGAGCTACTATTTTATTATAATAGGTAAGTACTTTTATATAAGTATTAATAAACTAACTATTACTAGTAGTATAAAGCTATATACTATATTATTACTTCTTATAAGAGTATAGCTAAATGCACTTAACTAGGTAGGGTTCTTAATAGAAAGATAGGCCTAAGTCTATTACATAACTTTTACTTAAAGATTCTAACTACATGAAGAATCTTCCTTTAGAAAGAAGGGGTTAGTTATAGCCTATACGCCAGAGCTAGGTAATCTCCGTCCTGTCGCCTAGGTAAACCCTTACAATTACCTCCCTCTCCTAAGCCTTAGTCCCTAAGGCTATAGCAGTATAGATTAAAGTTCCTCTGTTTAGTGTTGCTATGCTGATGCTACAAGGGTATTTAGATATTATAAATACGCCTTTTAGGTAGGTTTACTTACCTACGCATTACTAATAATTCTAATAGGGGTCTTTATTATATAGTTCCTTTACTATGTAAATATACCTATTAACACCCTTGTTGTTGTTACGTCCTTGTGCTGCGTTGCGCTCCTGTAGTGTAGTAGCTTTGTTGTTATAATAATAATTACCTCCCCCTCTATTAATAATAGTCCTCTACATAGTTATTACATAAGGGTAGTTAGTCTAAATACACCCTTTTTTATGTGTACCTTAATAGTCTCCCTTAGTTTATTAATTTTATTCAATTTTCTCTTCCTTCTATACTCTCCTATAAGCTTTTATTAACCTTTTATTAATTAACTCCCTTTTTCTTAGACTCCTAACTAAGTATTTTATTATTCCTATTACTATTCTTTTAATAAGTTATTACCCACTAAAAGCGTTATTCTCTATATTATAAATATAATTAAGGCTAGGTATAAGCCTAAGAATAGTTTTATTAAACTTATTAGTAATAGCGTTTCTTATATTAATTATCTTAGTTAGCTTTATTAAGATATAAATAAGCTTATATACTATACTAGCAATTATACTACTTACTATATTATATACATTATTAATTATAAAAAGAATTCTATAGTAGGCTTTATCTCCTTACTTTTGTTAATAGCTTATTAATACTAATATATACCTAGGTCCCTTATAAACTCTAGGGTACTACCTAAAAGACTTAGAATACCTTTACTAATTACTATATCTATAAGGCTAATAATAACCTTTTACCCTATAAGCACTAAAGAATTATTACTACCCTTAAGCGTCTTTTTACTACTTAGGTTAAGGTTACTTAGTATATTACTAACCCATCTTAGGGTAGTCTTTATAGTATTAATATTAAGTAAATAACTATTTAAAAGATTACTACTAATTAAGAGTATTTAAGCCTTCTAGCTTTAATTACTATAAGTATTATTACTAATAGGTTTATAAGCTTTTATTATTAACTATTAATCTAGGCTAGTATCTTAACTAATAAGAATAATATTATAAAGTATTTTAATTAGCTTTAGCCTAACTATATCTATAATAATAGTAGGGTAATTATTTTTAATTAACCTTAAAGTTTTTAATTTATAATTATTATAATGTTTACTATCCTAGTAATTATAAGTATAATCTTAAGGAGTTTAAAGAGTAGCCTATATTTTATACCTATCTCCCTACCTATATAAGTAACCTAGTTCCTACTTATACTATTACTATTACTAGCTTAGCGCCTATTACTTATAGTACTAGTATAGCTACTCCTTAGAAGTATGCTAAGGTTATAGCCTCTTCTTTAAAGAAGGCTTCTACGTTATAGTAATATTATTAATCTTCCTCTAGTTCCCCTAGTATTTAGGTATTTATCTACTAGTATAGTTATTATACTATAACTACTAACTATATACCTACTTTAGATACTAAGGAGGATTCTTCTCCTAAATAGCCTATTTAAAGTCTTACTTTAGAATTGTTAGATTTACAGGTTATGTGAAGTCATAACGAATAGACTTATCATAAGGGTATATTTGTGTATTCTGGTGGCTTAATAAAGGAAGGATCTATCTAAAGGTATAGGCTGCGGCAGCTGATTATATAGTA
>PUHP01000126.1:2959-51298 GCA_006783085.1 Colletotrichum shisoi | reverse complement strand
CCCCCCGCCCCCAACAACAACAACAACAACAACAAGCCGGTAAGGTTCCATTGAGGATCTGTCTGGGAAGCGCAGGTAATTGCCTCGTGGGCAGGTGGGTTCAGTCCAATATGACATTCAATCGAGGGGCCGGGGACCGGTGTCCTACTCTCGTTTGGGGAAATGTCTTGGGTTTTCCAGAACCAAAGACGATGGTGCCCCTCAAGAGCCCGAGATTGGCCGCACATGAAAACGCAGCCAGTCGCGTGCCTGCCATGTCGTCCACTTGGCCGCTTGTGAGAGGCTCAGAAAACCTAGCGTCACGAGTTGATTCGGTGTTGGCGTGAAGCGCAAGTGTGGGGGGTGGGGGTTGGCTGTAGACGGTAGGATACAGAATGAGGACAAGCGGTGTTGATGGCGTATGCAAGCTATACCCGTACTTTGTTTCTAGGGCATAGGATTCGACAGACTTTGTGGGTGTTGAACCTCCTTGGCCATAACGGCCAAACTTCGCGAAGCATCGGAACGACGGGTCCGGGAGAAAAGTCTCACTGTACCAGTTTTCGACATGAGGTGGTCTGCTGTATGCCTAGATGCCATCATATGGATTGATCATTTGAGGCCAAATATCCGTTCGCGGCGGGCATCGCGATCTATAGTCTGAAGGCTGGAGTGCGCAAGTTGTGCTGGAGTTGACCACTGTTATGGTCCCTACGATCGTGAAGACAAGCGACATGCGTGAACATGAGATTCGGATATCGTTCGGCCCCGGGACCGACGCCCCCATAATCGCATCTGATTTGGCATGCCACACAAGAGTGCATATTCTTCCGAGCGGTGTCGCGCATGTAGCAGGTAACCGGCGACGATAGCACATCAGAATGGGCAGCTAGACTTCTTCTCCCGTGATCTCGCAAGCAATGAGCTCCCATCGCAAATCTTCGTCGGGCAGGGAAGGTTCGTAGCGAGATGACTGCAATCAAAGGGAGTCACAATAGCGCCCTGGAAATACATTTCCTGCCATAACATCCGAGAGTTGGAAATAGCGCAGTTTTGAAGCAGGAAACACATCAGATTGCAGGTCCCGTTGATGCCCTTCGTCACCTTGGCCCTGGCAGTAAGATCATAACAGCACTGCTGTTAGAGAAGAAGGAAGAATCTAGAAGCTGGGGAATAGTTGATTAGTGGCGAGTGGCGGCGCAAGCGGCAGTAAGAGTTCCATCGAACCTGGAATTCACTCTTGTCCGCCGTCCGGGAACAAGGGGCGAGAGAGAGGGACAACATGCAAAGCAGGGGCTCTTATTGGAAGAGCGGCGTTCCGAGGTTCCAAAAGCCCGATCCCAAACAGCGGTGATGGCGGCGGGGAAACTGGATGACAGCCCGCCGCCGGTGCAACAGAAAATAAAAAGGAAGAAAAATGGAAGGAAAAAAAAGAAAGCCGAGTGGGTCTTGGATGGGGATCAGCTGCGCGGTATGTCCCGGGTTTGCCTTGCTTTGTGCCTGGTGTGTTTGGGAGCGACCACAAAAGATGCATCAAGCAAAATTCCAGGCGGAGGATGGAGGAGTTTGCGCGTAACTACCTACCTAGGTAAGGCAGATGCATCACAGCCTAAAAGATACCTAGATACCCAAGTAAGTAGATGGACAGGTTACCTTGGCTTTGGAGGCAGCGGGTTTCGGGCTGCAGCCATCACCCACTTTCATCCACAGGACCGCAACCCAAAAAGAACGAATCAGTCTGGAGAAAGGCATCTTGTAGAGAAGTTGCGGTCTGAGGGATTATCTCCCGTCGTGGTTCCAGGGGCTAGGAGGCATGGGTCTCTTTCTTCGATGAATCGGACCAAAGCAAACGCCCCAGTCCGGAAGGCAGCAGGAAGAAGGAGTTGTGAGAGTTGAGGCAGGGCAAGCGCAAGTGCGCAGAGTACCGTACTGCCTACCTTGCCTTGGACTCATCGGTCTACTCGTACCCTAGTATCTAGTACCTGTTTAGAACACGGAACTCGTCCCCCGCCGGAGTGGTCCATGTCTAGCGGGAGTAAAAGTACATAGCATGGATGGTGGCCCGGACACTTCAGCTACGAACTCTGATAATGTTAACGCTGTGCCTGACCATGCCGTCTGTCGAATTGTATTGTATTGTGGGACCTGTCGCGGCTCCTCCCCTCAGTCTCTGAATACGTTTCCTCGCCTGGCCCTTCCCTCCGTCTTTGGTCCTTGGTGACGCTATGCTGGGACCTGCAGCAAGTCGGGTCCATTTCTCGCGTTGGCTTGAAGGAATATCCGTCCGCGACGCCGCCCCTCTTCCAACGCTCCGGTTTTCCTGTTCAGCGGAGAGGGGAGGAGAGGAGAAGAGGATGCCCAGGGGGTAGCTAACAACCGTGACCAGTCTGCGCAGCCCACACTACAGCAGTTAGTCAACCGCAACCCGTTAGGGGAAGCCCATTGCTGACCTGTTCTGATGGGTCCTGACACAAAGCTTCTGATTGCTGCGGACTGTCAGGGACGCTTCCGCGGTGCCATGAGTACCAAGCTCCCAGACCCAGTCCCAGAACCTGTCCAACCTTCGTTGTTTGCCCCCTCCCCCACCTCAACGAGACGGCGAAGTTGAGCAGAAACATATTTATGCCAGGATGAAGCTAGGAGACTGCCTAACCAGTGCAAACATAAGGGACAATGACCGGAGGGAGACAGGGACGGACGGCAGTAGCTGCAATGGGATATTTCGTTCCGCGAAGAGGAATTCATGATTCCTAGAGAGACACATTTGGAGGTGGGAGGCGGGATGCCCGTCCCTTCGTGAATCAGTACCCGTGTGATAGTGTGCATTTTAGTTTTGGTTTTTAATTTCGTACGAATAATGTAGGTTTCTTGGTGGTCGCTTGCCTCGTTGGTGCAACTTACTCGTCTGCTTTGTCTTCGCGCCCCCTCCCGGGCTCTCGTCCTTTTCGTGGTTTCCGACCTTTGTCGCTTTGCCCGCAGGAAACAGGGCAAGGGGCTTCGCTCCGGACCTGTTAGAGGTTTTGTTTGCATCTCATCCGTGCCGTTCCTTCAAAAGGCAACCTGCCTCGCGGTTGGTCGGACGGCCCAAGGTATCTCAAGGGGGGTGTCTACAATTAGAATGAATGGATGTGTGCGTCTCGTGTATATCTTGAATTCCATATCTTCCGATGGTTGAACCAAAGAGGCATGACTATCTGTTTTGGCAACAGTGACAGTAGTGACAGCAGTGCCAGCAACAGGCGTACAATGCTTATTTCAGACGAGGTACTTGCATAATCAAAATGGGGATGAGAGTGCATTTTCATTAGCCAAGCAGACACAATTATAAATGCCCATGATCGTCAGCCCATCATACCTTTCTAACATCCCCTCCTCTTTGCTCCTCGACAGCCGGCAGCGGAAGCAGCTATGGCATGAGAAGGGGAGTGTCCTTCACCCAATGTCGACTTGGACGTTGCTCGGTACCTGGTTTGTTGACGACCGCCTGATGGCCCCTGACAACTCGCGAAGCGCATGGGTCTCGTCAGAAGGTAAAGTACTTGCGCTACGTACCGTCAGACCTTGAACAATGTACCTGCCCCCTTGCAAAACAAGGCACTGCTTCTTTCGTTGCTGCTGAGGTCTCTAGTAGACCTATTGACTAGTCGATGAGGTACGCCACTGATACCTCACCTAATTGCCCCAATCAGCAGCACCAACGAAAAATAGGTACCTCCCGTCACCTACGTGCCAGCGCCAACACACCTAGCCATTACCCCCTCCGTTGACCTCATTCCCGTCTGGTCTCCCACAACTACCGCCGACCTCCACCAACCTCAGCCGTCTTCGTCTTCGTCTTTCACATCAGACACACCACCACCACACACACTACCAACTCCCGTTTAATCTTGCACCACTACTTTTGATCCCTCCCTTCCCCTCATTTAGAGCTTCCAAGTCTTCGTTGCCAAAGCCATATTCTATAGCAGTTACCGCTCTGCGGCCCACTCTCACTCTTGTGTCCTGCCAAATAAATACACAGCAGCCAACTCGCCCGCAGCTTAGCAACTCATCGACTACGAACCCCAACACGACGGCGCATTCGTCTTGCGTCAACCCGGCCTTGAGCAGCACAACAACCCGCCGAGACATCATTTTCAGATCCCTAGTAGGACCGCATCCTCCCGCACAGAATCCCATCGCATCCCACGTCGCATTGTCGAACATCATGATAGGCCTGGTTCCGAACCACGACTGCCGGCTCCCGAGTTAACAAAACCCAACCACATTCGATTGGTATGAGGACTAGACGAGCCTCCATTCCCTTTGCTGTCTCACTTGACAATCCTTGGCCATGGAAAAGACACCCATCACCACGAACGGGTCCTCTGACGCAAGCCAGTCGCGATTAGTACACGCAGGGGCGTCTGTCACTCCTCCCTCCAACACTACTACCACCACCGCCGAACCCCAGCCGCGCTCCAAGGAATCCTCGGCCACCACATCCTTAACACCATCGCCGTACAACTCCCGCGACACTTCGCCCACAAGACAGCCCTCAAAGCCCACGATTGCACCTAAGCCATCCTCTACCCCCGGGCTGAGGTCGCGCAAGAGCAGTCAGCAGGACTTGACCGCAGTCCGGACGGCCAGGTCCAGCAGCAGCATACCAGGCCCGCCGACATCTTCAAGGGTTCTTTCCGCAGCCACCACTCCTACCCTCCTTCCAAACTCGCAAGAATCCTTTCTTAAATCCATCAACCCCCAAAAGGCGCCTCTCAACATCGAGGTGGCCCAAACGAGAGATAGTCCTCGCTGGCCGGTGTCACCTCGCTTGCGCTCGCCTCCTCCGCAGCTTAACAAGCCTCAAAACCCGCCCGCGCCACGCCGGGGCGAGCAAGAGACGCCGAGAATCAACCTCACGAGAGCCTCTCCTTCTCCTCAACCAGATCCCCTCCCTTCCATGTCCGAGAGCGAGACGGACGATTCGCAAGTCGCCTCTGGCGTGAGAACACCGGTTACCGTAAACGGATCGGCTTTAGAAACAGTGCAGGAAGTCAGCTTGCCGAACTCACCAGGACAGATGGACTCCACGTTGGAAAAGGTCAACGAGAAGTTGGCCCAAGAGGCGGCAGCTAGCGCCGACAACCTCACCCAAACATACAACAACCGGACAGTTCGGCTCAGCAGAGGCTCCCTTCAAGCTACCGAGACGGGCGACAACGTAACGCTAAGAGTACGATCCCAGAGCTCTGCACCGGTAGCATCTGTCTCGCGGCAGTCGAGCGTGCTGTCAAACAAGCAGGGGAAAAGCAAGGCGACGGGAGAAGGATCCTCCCTCATCGTCGAGACGGAAACAGTATCCTCCATTCCCCAGGTGGCACTGGCGCCCGCTTCTAAGTTGGAAGCTGGGACCGGCACACTCAAGGCAAAGCCTAGCACCGAGACAATTCGACCCAAGAAGGACAAAAAGAAGACCAGCCGGAAGCAACCGACTGTTAACTCTGGCAATGGTGAGACGCAATTCCATCTCTACATTTCCCCAGCGCCTGCGGTCATTGTCCGCAGCAATTCATCTTCCGCCGCCCACTGAAACTTTTTCGATGGGGTCGGAACGGAAGCTGGCGGTGGTTTCGCGGCAGCCCGCGGGACCCATGTTTCAGCTCTCAACGTGTAATCTTTTGGGAATTTGCCTATTTTGGGGATTTTGTTCGTTTGCAGAGAAATTTACTAACGATACGTCATTCAGCTTCCTCTAAAGCAGACATCTTTGAGGCCAAGGTGGCTAGCGCAGTTGATGAGGCCAACACCTCGGACTCGGAAGAGACTTTCGTTTATGATTCCAACCCCCCTGATGTAGGGGATAGGCGCCGGTTCCATTCCCGAACCCCAAGTGCCACTTCAATGATAAGCCAGGCGGACAGGCCTGGTGGCATGGGCATGCGCTCGATCCACGAAGCTCTACAGGGGGGCGGTGCCGCAGCGGTTGGCCTCAAGAAGAGCATGAAATTCGTCAATACTTTCAACAGCAACGGCGCTGAGACCCTGGGCGTCGACGAAGATGGCAAAGGCAGCGGCAGAAGCGTTGGGCCTGGCTCGGGCCGAGGCACCACGAGGCACCATCACCACAATCATTTTGGACGGTGGGGACGACAGCCGGGCAGCTCACATCCCTCTCTCTTCGATAACGAGTCGCTGTTCCCCAATGCTGCACGATCGAAGCTATCGGGAAACACCTCAAGGCAGTCGTCCGGCCCTCCTAGTCCTAGGGTTGCCAGTTCTGCCAGAGGTGACTCGCATGCTCTTGGAAAGCGATCTTCGATACAGATGGCTCGTTACGACGCAGCTGATGACACCACAACTACTGGGGCAGACGACGAGCGTACCCCGCTGATATCATCCACCGTCCGGTCTGCGCGAAGAAGCCGGCGTCAACCCACCAACCTACGGAACCTCGAATCGCAGGCATACAGGCAACAACCGTCTTATTTGAACCGGTTTGCCGCCTGTTTAGTGGTGACAATGATGCTACTCCTCGTCATTACCGGCGCTATTGGCTTTATGTTCGCCACGTCACAACCGCTCACGGATATTCAGCTGGTTTCCATCAAGAACGTCCTATCTAGCGATCCGGAACTCATGTTTGATTTGACGGTCAAAGCTCATAACCCTAACATCGTAGTGGTGTCGATCGATCAAGCAAATCTTGAAATATTCGCTAAGTCACCTCACGCCGGAACGGACTTTGACTGGTGGAAGCGGCCACATGACGGGAAGGAAATCGATTCCGAGAACCCGGACATGCATGTCCGGGATGATCCTCCTGACGACCCGCCAGACGATGATGCTGCGCCAAACATGCGCCTGGGTACCATCACCGAGTTTGACAGCCCATTATCTTTTGAAGGATCCTTCTTTAATAAGGGTGTTTCAGCATCGACAGGCACCATGAGGCTCCATCTCCCAGGTAACCATTCTGCTGGGGGCTCCGAGCGCTGGGGCCGGATTATTCAGGATGAGTTCGATTTGATCATCAAAGGTGTCGTTCGCTACTCCCTACCTTTGAGTCAGCGGGTGCGAAGTGCACCGATATCTGGAAGAACGACAGTCAAGCCCAATTCTGCCAACGATCCATCCCTTCGGCCAAACACAACTTTGCCCGGTGAGATACCGGGTCTCAAACCGTAGGGCCCTTTCACTGGCAGTCAACACAACCATTCCCCCCCTTATTTTCTTTGTCAACTGTATATTGAGCGTGCATGGCATGGCTAGCATTTTGAGGTAAAAGTGGCATTGAGTGGGATCTCTCAGCAACAAGGACTTGGGAACAAAGACAAAAGCGACCTGTACATACATACATCTCTTGATGAGACTGTCGTCAATGGCGATGGCTCTTCTTCTACCTTGAGCCTGCGTATTTGCGCAGGCATACCCTTGCGTTGCTTTCCCTCACCCTCCATCCATTTGTGGAAGACATGCCCTCACCCAGTCGGCATAGCGCATCAGGAGGCATATCACACTCCTTCAGGGATAGGGCTTTTCCTACCATAGGAGGCAGCTCTAGGGCTCACTTTCCGCCCAGTCAGTAGTTTTCCTTTTAGCGGACTAGGTTTTTCCTTATTCAATATGGCCATCTCACACTTCAGGGGTTCATATTTTATTTCACATTTTCGCATTAGAAGGGGAAAAGTGGCAACTACACGGTTGTAATTGTAACGAAACTTGATGAGTAGCAGGATGGAGAAAAGTGGACGACGAATCAGTTGCGCCCACAGAAGCGGTTGACTGGGAGAGATATTACACCCAACAACAGCAACGGTATGCAACGGCAATGCAGATTGCAATATTGAGAGGCTGGTAATGAAAGCGTCAACGTGAACAGACTCAGCTACGGCCTGAAAGTGATAACACCAGCCACATAGTTGTTTAGTAGACAAGCCTCGTCATCTCACCTGCTTGAAACATGAAAATGACGGGATGTCATACCTCAATTCCTGGGTAGGCAACATGTCAACCAGCAATGACGTTGAGGCACCCCGATTTCGCTCTCTATTGTCATCTGTGTCTCTGGTCTCTCTGGACAACTCAGTACAGGTCGGAGTAGCTAAACAGATGACCAAAAAGTGTGTGTCCCCGTCCGCTGGCTGTCATCAAACAGTTGTAAGCCCACAACCAGTCTGGAACTTCCGATAAAAACATTGACTGCCTTTAGTGAATGTCAGAAAGGGGGTGATTTGCGGGTAAAGTAAACAGACCCCTAAGCAACGTGGGGATTTGTGGTTCATTGCGGTTCATCCTTCCAATCTTTTTTCGCCTTGGAAACTCCGATCGGAGCCAAACTGGACCCACCACGGCATCTTATCTCACCCTGTTTGATTGTATTGCTTGTTAGCCTTGGGTTGTAGAGAAGGTACCTATCCGGACACACCGTTAGTGTGCGTCGTTAATTTCAGTAAAGCAAAAGAGGAGAGATGGCAGAGGCAACCAGAAAGGACTAGTGGGCAGGTAGTGGAGGGCTACTTGAGCCTCTTTTCATTCATTCTCTTGCATCCACATTTGATCCACTTGATGTTGCTCCTAGTTCGAAGCAGGCAACTTGGCCGAGCGGTCTAAGGCGCCAGACTCAAGATAATGGCGTTCCAAAGCCTACATCTTCCCCGTTGATCGGGGAGCATTCTGGTCTCGAAAGAGGCGTGAGTTCGAATCTCACAGTTGTCAAAGTACTTTTTGACGGCTGTCCCCTGCCTCTCTTTGCTCCCGACCTGTCGTCTTTTGTTCCTCTTTGCCTCATACATTTCATCCAGATGTTCCTCACTAAGGCAGGATAGCTGGTTGTTGGGTTGTATGATATGGTCACCAGAAGGATATCCACTCACTTATGTTCTCTTCCGACATTCACTCCAGTACTATTGATCCTTCCTTAAGAACGTTTCCATAGGGCCGACGACTTTGAAATTTCATGAAGTCGTATGATTGGAGAAAAAGGCCTGAACAGAGGCAGCAATCCAACGACGCTCTCAAGGTGATTATAGGTTTGGTTTGCGCAAGTCTCAGTTACTTCCATACACTCGGTTAAACTTCGGGATGTATCCTCCTACCGTTAGATAACGCAAATGATTGTACGAATTGTGCCATTAGCGTTCTCAACGAGTCATATAACACGGGTCCAACGCTCCTTCGCTCACCACTCAGCCAAAACAATAATAAGCAAAAGCGAGGGCCATTTTCTCCGAGTTTGTTTAGATTCTATACTTCCAGCTCTTTCAGGGGGGAGAGATAAGGCTTAACAGACACGTCTACACGTAAAATGCCTGTCATCACCACCAAGGAGTCCGCCTCAGCCGTCGCCGACGCCCTCAAGGCCGAGGCCAGCGAGGCCAAGCCGGCGTACCTCGTCGTCTACGCCTCGCACCGTAACGGACGCTCGTGGTGCGGCGATTGCACGGCGGCCGAGCCATACATTGAGAAGAAGTTTGGCGGCGACGAGAACACCGCTCGAGTCGTCTATGCGGGCTTGCCCGAGGAGTGAGTGGATCGAACCTTCCCCTCATCCCCATTTCCACATACCTGAGGCGCATGTGGAATCGCCAAACGGAATCGCATGCCGCGCTGATATTGCTGTTGCTGACGCCGGGGCTACCTACAGGTGGAGGACGAAAGAGAACCCGTGGAGACAGGCGCCGTTCAACGTCACGAACCTGCCCACTCTGATCAAAGTTTCTGGCGAGAAGGTGAGTCTTGCCCGTTCCCGCATAGGGCCGCGAACTACACAACCGTCCACCCTCGCCACTTTTCACAACGTCATCCCCGACATGACGCCGCTGACATGAGTATCAGAAGTGGGAAAAGCTTGTTGAGGCGGATGTCTACGACCAGAAGAAACTCGACGCCTTCATCGGCGGCAACAGCCGCCTGTGAGTATCCATACAAGCAAGCTCCATAGAAAAGAAGCAGGAAGAATGTAAAACATTTGCGACTTCCAGCGGGTAAGATGTCGTCCACCTATCGTCCCTCGTCGACAGGGTTGTGAAACCATGTGTAGGGCGCGGGTGAGTGCATAAAGGGTCGGTACTGGCGCGATCTCATTGAAACCTCACGTTCAGACCGAGACAAACACACAATATGTATTCTGGTGGAGGTTCATCCTGACCAGTTAGTAACTATCAAGGGATTCATACAGGCCGGATGAAATATTTCGCCTTGAAGTTGAGCCGCGAAGCTTGAAATTGTACGTGGCTTATCAAAATAACAAAGCCTCAGAGGGTTGCGTCCATGGAGAGCAGGCACTCGGCTGGGCGAGTCAGCTCAAGTTTCCTTGGCGAGAGCCAAACGGCCATGAAGTAGTTATCGATGCACATGAGAAAAGCAAGATCCAGAACAGAGTAATTACTTCCTGCATTGGCCAAGGTGGGCTCTCTCGATTGTCTCCTAGCTAGCTGTGTGCTTCGCGCCCAAGTCCTTGCCTATCTATAGCTATCTAGAATAGACAGACAATCAGTTGGTACAAAGCCATCCATACACAGAGACACGATTGATTACCCGAAGAGGTAAGCCAAGGGAATGTTCGTAATGACGACCGACTGACTGACTCTTTGTGCAAAAATACATAGACCAACTTTGATCAGCTCACAAAAAGTGTAGAAAATACCTATCTCGTATTGCAGCGTCCCAACACTGACTCTCACGAGGCAGGGAGGCAGATACCGTTCTAACGTCAAGCCATCTCTGCATTACTCATGTGTCTATCCAACATTGCGTCTAGCTAGATTACAAGCCTAAGGACTCACTTGGCAGTCCACGAAGTCCTTTATAGAAAGCAGACGCGCCTGTCATCAAATATCTAGCACTTACTAGGAAATGCCGGTAATCATGATTAAGGAAAGAAACCCCACCGCCAGCGAGAGAAAAGAGCCACCTCCTTCACATTTCCAGTAGCGTCAAAACAATGTCATCACTCCTTCCCACCCCCGACTGTCCAAGTGACCAATACTGAAAAAGTAGATGCGATGTGTTGGTTTGATAGAAAGAACACAAACGTAGCCATAAGAGAAAAGTATAAGTAGACAGCGGGCATCTGCGAAAATGGATGGAAAGCGCCTCCGGTCCCAATGTTTTGTCGGCATTCTAACGGTGATGCCCGACCTAGACACCATGTGCGAAGAAGTGAAACTCCAGCAGTGCATGAGAAAGACAAGAAGTGTCTTGGGCGTGAGGAAAGGGGGGGGGGGAAGGAAGAGTGATGGCATCCCGCCCCGTTTTATATCTTTTCATCTTATCCAACAAAAGCCAAGCGTGCTGTAACCGAGATATGTAAATCGATGCGTAGCAGAGCAAAGAAGGTCATAAACATAACGACGTAATTGTGTGCGAATTACTCGGGAATAGCTTCATTGGATGCCACTGGGGGGGACTCGTCCTTCTTGCCCCAGCCGGAGGCCCAGCCTATCCAACTGGTTCGCTTGTTGTTCTCCAGTTTGGCTTCGTTGTTCTCCTGCACCAGGCGCAGAGGGCGGGGTTTGTTGCCCGCAAAGGTGGTTTGCTTCTCGTGATGGGACCGCGGAGGCGACTGCGAGGGAGGCGTGGTCAGGTCATTCGAGTCGCCGCTCGTGCTCGATGTTTCACTGCGCATGCCGGGGAAGTTTCCTGCCGTTGGCGCTTGCTGGCCGCTGGGTGCCCGTGCCGCCGCGTTGGGGTTGCCGCCGAAAAAGGTCTGCGAAGTTCGCGGGGTGCGAGGGGAGCCCAGGGGCGGGGAGATGGGGCCGTCTGGTCCCCTATACATCTGGTTGACCAGGTTGACGCCGGTGAACTGCTCACTCATCGGGCGCGCACGGCGAGTGCTGGAAGATCGAGTCAGATTCCCGATAGGAATGCTAGGCGCTGTCTCCGGATCGGTGTGTGCTGAATTGGCTGGCTGTGCCGAAGGCATGTAAGACATGGGCCTCGGTCTGGGCTTATTCGGGCCGACGGCCATGGTCTTGGCCCTTTGCAACAGCGACGCTCCGGAAGCGCCCTCTTTTGGCGGTGGGGGCGGGAGGTCTTTGTTGGTATTGGCGGTCAGTGGCTTGGGCTCGCTGGATGTGTCCAGAATGTGCTCAAAATCCTGGTGTTGGAGAAGTCTCTCAATAATCTTGTTGATGTAGAGCGTAAGCGCCTTGTTCTGATCTTTCATGGACTTGAGCTCTGACTCGAGGCGGCGGACCACTTCGTTGTCGTTGCCAGCGTCGGATGCATCCTCGGACAGCTCGTCCGCCAGGCTCGCGCCGCCAGAACGGCCCTCGAGAGCGTTGAGCGCATCCTGGTTAGCGGACACCCCCATATAGCTGAAATCATTCTTGGAGAAATCGCCGTTGAGAGTCTTCTCCTGGAGAAGCAGCTGGTAGCTTTCGTTGTCTTCCATCAGACGGGCGTTGGCCATGCGGGCTTCCATCAGAAGGCGCTCTACCTCCTGCAGCCTGCCGCCGCCCTGGTTCTCGGACTCCACCAGCTTGATCTGGGCCTCGGCGAGTTCCAGTCTCAACGACTCGATCAGCTTGTCTTTTTGCAGCAAGATTTTGGAGTTGTTCCGGGAGTCGCTGCGGTTCAGAGACGAAGGAGGAGCGAAGCTGCCGTTGTCGACGTTAGGTGACGATGCTGCGGCTTGGGAATTGTCAGCTTCTGTTTTCTCAACGGTGGCCTGGCGAGGTGAAACTTACATTGCCGTGACGGACGACCGTCTTCGTCGTTGGCCCGTTGCGACAGGGTATCCTTCAGTCTCTGGATGATGGTCTGCATCTCCTCCTCTCTGTTGGACATCTCTTCCTTCTCCTTGGTCATTGAGCTCCGCTCGGCCTCGTAAATCGCCTCCATCTCGCGCATCTTCTTGGCGGCGTCTCTCTTCTCGTTTTGCAGTGTCTCAATCTGCTCCTCTGCCTCGTGCACCCTCTCCTCCAGCTTGGAGGATTCCTTAATCGCATCGTCAAGTCTCGTCTCCAGCACTTCAGCCTGTTTCCTAAATTGGTCGGAAGATATCTCGGCCTTGGAGAGTCGCTCCTTGAGGTCATCCAACAGCGCAACGGTCTCGGCCCTCGCAGCCTCCTCGGCTTCGGCGTTGCCGTTGCCGTTGCCGTTACTCAGGACGGAATCTCTTCTGGCAGCAGCAGCCCGGGCGGACACAGGTGTCCCTGATCGAGCCGGCGCTCTACGCGCAGCAGAAGCAGCGGTGGGCGTGGAGGACCGCGCCGGTGTTCTCGCGGGAGATACAGAAGGCGACGACGCGGAATCTGTCGAAGACACGCGACCGACGCCCGCAGCGGGCGGTTTCTTTGCGGTGGCAGCGGACATGATAGTCGCAGAGGGCTTGTTGTTGTGGTTGTTGTTGATGCAGTTCGTAGCGGAGGGTAACCTGGGGAAACGGAGGGTAAGCGGGGACCTCGAGGAACGGTTAGGAGAGGAAAAAAAAGGCAGCGGTCTAGGTGCGGTGCCGGGTGGGTTATTTCTGTAGTGACGACGTTACATTCAAGTGAGAGAGAGAGAGAGAGATAGAAAGAAGAAGAAAAAGGGCTATCCTACCAGGCGTAATTCCCTATTCTTGGAACAACAGACGGCGAGGAAACACAACAGCAGAGAGTTGTCGATCGGTGGGCTACCCAGAAAATGTGAGTGTCAAATAGGAGTGCGGTGCAGAACGGGAGGGTGTGCAGCAGCAGCAGCAGCTTTGCAAGCTTAAGTCGGTGTCAGACGGCCTCAGCCCCGGTAAGCACAGTTGGATCCCGGTAGGCGACAGGAGGTACAGCATGCGGGTGCATGTGTCTGTGTCTGTGTCGGTGTCGGTTGTCCAGTCCACAGGTTGTTCCAGTGAATCTCCGATAATTCGGGGCGGCTCCAGGGGGTCCAGGTCCAATTCGCTAGAGTGTTCAGTATTAAGGACGTGGCCTAACTAGGAAACGGGATATGGAACGAGAACAATGCTTTTTTTCTTCTCTTGCTCTTCCAAGTCCCGACCCCGGCCGCTAATCGTTCTTCGCGTTGCTTGAGCGCTGCAGAACGAACGAACAAACAAACAGAGTCGGCCCCTCTCCATATCCACAAAGCCTATCTTTCGGAATGGCACTTTCGTGCCAGTCCATATTGGTCAGACTAGCGTGGTAGGTCAGGCAACGATAACCTTGTGCTACGTGCCCTGCGGATGCTATTCTCGATCGATCAGTAGGGGCCCATAAAGGTCAAGCGTTCTCAGGCGTTCAGCTGGAACCTGTGGCGAAGCACTCGTTTCAGTCCCATCCCTTCGAAGCCCGACGCTCATAGCTTAGGTGGATGACGGGACTGCCAGTGACAGGCTGTGGGTGGCCAGCGCGGCAAATGAGATGCCGCACACGCCGTCTGGTCTTCACATAAGATGCGACGGATTGTAGCCTGTAGGCAATATTCCTCCTGTCCGCAGCCCCCCTTCCAGTCTAGGCCTCTTCTTTTTATCACTAGCAGATAGATGGTAGGATTGCAACTTTTTGCTGCATGAAGGACAAACTTTCAGATATCCCATGGCGTTTGTAGATGCAACTCTAGCATCGCATTCTCAATGGCGATGACGTGTAGATAGACCGTGTGAAACGTTCTTTGCGAATAAGAGCATGCTATAGTCTGGATTGTTAAGAGGCAGGCATTGCCCTTGGGACAGAAAACCCCCTGACTTGCTTCGTCTTGGACTGCTCACCTCACTTTGGCCAGCTTGTTTGCTTCCAAGGCGACAATGTAGTTTGAATCCCGTACGCAGTCAGCGGCCAAGTTGTCCTAAAAGAACATGAAATTGATATGAGTCCTTCACGCCATGCGCCCCATCTATTCCCACTATGCTCTCTCACGAATCACAAGTAGAGTGCGGAGCCCATCGAAGAAGGTGGACTCGGCCCGTCTTTGTACCCAAGGGATCCCCCGGGCCATTGGGTGACAGTTTCGATGAGACCGGTCAGTACTCACCTCGGTGGGAACTGAGAAATTATCTTCATGTTGCCGTCAATGCAAGACTCGCGACGGCATTCCCGGTGAGATTAGGAACCGCTCCTTCACTTTTGACAATTGGCCAACTAACCTTGTCGAACGCCCCCCCCCCCCTCGCCCCCTCATTGGAGACAGTTCGGGAACTCATTGGATACCTGCCATGCCGTCGATTAATAGACCTTTACGGATAGTTTGTCCGACACCATTTTTGACCCGAGCTTCGGTCCCGGAATTTGATGCATAGGCACACAACGTTATAATGTAAGAGTTAGGAAATAGTTCACAAGCTACGCTGCGACATGAATCCTGCTGACATCAGGACCGGAGGAACATTTTCACAAGTGAGACTCGTTACATGGCGGGGTAACAGGCGAGTATCTTCGATTGAAAGTGCCTCTGGGTCATCATTAATCTTGTCCTGGCGACAAGACTGAGGTATCATAAAGGCATATCCCAAGCCGCGGTTCCAAGTTGCGAATCGCATTTTTCTTATTTTGTGGACCATGTTCCCCAACGCCGTTCCCAGCCAACCTGTGCTGCATCCACTTAAGCGACCTGGTCGCTGAGGATGTCAGAGTCACCGGCGTCGAGGACCGCCATGGTGCCGCATCTGAAGATCTTTCCCAGAGCCGTACCCATCTCAATCTGTGTGGGACACTAGGTAAGCAGTTGTTCGCCCTCCGAAGTCTACTAGACTTCTTCGCTGGGTTGACCATGGGACCAGTGATCCGCGAGGTCCGTAGCAAGACATTGAGCAATGCGCTCAGTTCAGATAATGGAGGTTCAACATACGTTGGTGCCGCTGAAGTGGTGGACGGGCGTCTTGGCCAACATGGCGTAGTACTCCAATTCGGACTTGCGAAGAGGAGGGGTGTTGCCAGCGATGAGGATGAGCCTACGGAGTGTTAACCTTGGGCTCACATTAACAAATCTTGTGTGGAAGACGTACTTGGCCTTGCCGGTGCGCAGAGACTTCAGCGTGGACCTATGTTGTTGTTAGTCGCATGATCTATAGAATTGACCGCTGTGCATGCTTACTTGTAGCCAAGAGTGACCTTGCCAGACTTGATGACCTAAGAATTGTTACTATAACCGTCTCGAAACATCGTCGTTCTGAACGTACCAAGGCAAGCTTGGAATTGATGGAGTTCCTTTTCTTCTTGTTAGCACGTGGACATGGCAATCGAGGTAAAAATGCGATGCAAGCAAAAATCCAAAGCGAAAGCGGTGCTTCGGGGAAGCCATGAGATCAGGATAACCCACTGGTCCTTCTTGCTCTTCTTGACGGGGGCCATCTTGGATAATTGTAAGGGGGGTTTGGCGGGTAGATTGGTCGATGGGCGCTGGGCGGTGGTTGTCGTCGATAGTCATAAGAAGCAATCTTCAAGACGAATTTTCAAAGTTTGGTTTTGTTGGAAGTGAAGCTCGCCCCGCACCGACTTCTTCCGTCTTGGCCAATCATATCTTGTCCTTGGTGCTTGCCATGTAGAAACCCTAACGCCGGCAATTACGCGAGGCCAAAGTGGGTCTAGCTTGGCCACCGGTTGCTTACCCAGCGTTCTGCTTTGAAATCAAAACTGCTTTTCGGTCTGACGCATCGTAACAACCTTTACAAAAGTGAGTGACGCCCAAATTCCGGTCGAATACGACACCCATCCCACTAACCAACCACCAACAGCAGTAACGAGTGATCCCGTGAGATCTCAATACCGTCAAGATGGCCCGTCGTCCCGCTCGTTGCTACCGGTACTGCAAGAACAAGGTGAGCCGATTCCATTACACCCTGGTTCCTCGCGACGACGTCCGAGATCCTATCACGACAAATTCGCGCATCGAAAGAGGAGGGTTTGGACGTGGTCACCGAGAACGGCTGGTATTACACGATGGAGCAACCGGATCGAATTGATGCAGCGACGTGAAATATTTGCGATGGATAAGGGTGCTCGTCGCGATTTCCGGGGATGCCCTCTCCGAAAACAAGAAATACTAACCTCTCCCGCCTCTCAGCCGTACCCCAAGTCCCGTTTCAACCGTGGTGTCCCCGACCCCAAGATCCGCATCTTCGATCTTGGCCGCAAGAAGGCTACCGTCGATGACTTCCCTCTCTGCATCCACATGGTCTCGAACGAGTACGAGCAGCTGAGCTCCGAGGCTCTCGAGGCCGCCCGTATTTGCGCCAACAAGTACTTCGTCAAGACCGCCGGAAAGGAGTCGTTCCACCTCCGCGTCCGCGCCCACCCCTTCCACGTCGTCCGTATCAACAAGATGTTGTCTTGCGCCGGTGCCGATAGACTTCAGACTGGTATGCGTGGTGCCTGGGGTAAGCCCAACGGCACTGTCGCCCGTGTCAACATTGGCCAGATCATCATGAGCGTTCGCACTCGTGACTCCAGTACGTTCTACCTAAATTGCTCACATTGAACGACGTCACTAAAGCTCTTCTGCAGACAAGGCCGTCGCCCTCGAGGCTCTCCGCCGCTCCCAGTACAAGTTCCCCGGTCGCCAGAAAATCATCATCTCCAAGAACTGGGGCTTCACCCCCCTCCGCCGCGAGGAGTACCTCGAGAAGAAGGCTGCTGGTCGCGTCAAGGTCGACGGTGCTTACGTCCAGTTCCTTGCCAATCACGGCTCTCTCGAGCAAAACATGAAGCGCTTCCCCGATGCTTTTGCCTCTGAGGCTTAAGGTGTGGGATTCGTGTTTCTTTCGGGATTTGGGTTTCTACAGGCTGGCGTCTAAAGTGGTTGCATGTCAACATGATGGGAGTCATGCTGCGGCATACTCTAGATAGGAATTCAATCATTGGCACTTGACAGACTTGCCCCTCTACCTTCACGACGAACGAGATCTGGGCTATGGAAAAAAATGATTCGCGGCTTAGGATAGTAGGCAGGCTTCGGAGGAGGCTCAATGTGAAGAACATATCAGGCTGACGAAATATCCTTGACAAATTTCCGGGACAAGGTAGACGCGGAAGGTGGTACCCAAGGCCGAAGCTAAGATGATGTCAATCTTGAATCGTGCGTGTCGGGTGAGGACGGTCTGGCCCGTGGATCACCCGTGTGGCATTGAATGACACCATGTGGACACGTTCTCGTCTAGGTCACGCAGACGAACCCCATCTGCCCAGCTGCGCCTGAATGTCTCAACAAGGAGAATCTTTGAAAGGGGCTACGCTGGGGGATCCCTCCATCTGAGCAACAGAAATGAAGCTTAGTTTGAAGCTGTGGTGTACGCAATGTAGGCTATTGGAGGCAATAACGCCGGTGTCCAGACATAGGCCGAGTGGTAGAGTTTCTGGATCCGTGAAATGACTGACAGTGATATCAAGCGCAACGGGGGGGGGGGTAAACCCGCCTCGAGCTGGTATTCCTCATAGGCTATAATAACCAGCAGTTGCATGAAAACGATGGCGCCTCACCATATATACTGCCTTCCAGTGCGGTGCAGGCTGTTTTCTTTAGGAGCCAGTGCAGGAACAGCACGGCCAACCGCCTGAACCTTTCAGCCCATGCCAGGGGTGCAGATAGGTGCAAGCGCAGGTGCAGACGGGCAGGTCGCAGACCACCTGGGCAAACGGCAGGGGCGATGTCTACTAGCGCTCAAACGTTAGTGGGGATGGGACGACGTGCAGACGCCCACAGAAGAGCGTGTGGAGGTTGGATGCTGCCGTAGGGACTTTCGGAGAGCTAACGTTCAGTGCTCGAAGGGGCGGCGGCGGCGATGGGCGGCGATCAGGTCCCACCGAGATCCCAGGTGACCTGAATGACGTTATCGGGATTTCGGATGGTGTTCGGTGTAAGACTTGGGGACTTTGAGACCTTGATTGAGGCTTGGAACACGCTGAGATGCCACCATAAGAACCTTGGAACGCTTTTTGATGGGGTTTTCGGTTTTTTTGGTTGAGGCAAATTCGGTACTGGAGCGTTGGGCCTTGCTTTTCCTCAGGTTCACGACTCGCGACAGGTTCGAGAATTCTTCCCAAGCTTGCCCCGAAAGTCGGGATAGGGGGCGATGACAGTCCGAGGATGTGCGAGAGTCAGTCCTGGGCGCATCGGAGTGGGACGGAGTCTTGCCCCTCTTCTTTTCCCCTTCTATTTTTCTCGTCGAAGAGCCGAAGCCTCGGAATGGAAGGGCATTGATCTCGGTGATAAGTTGATGGAGTTGGTATGGGATTCCTGGCCTAGCGGCTTTTTCTAGAATTCGCGAATGGGGCGCGCAGATGTGCACCGCGGCATGGCATGGATATGCTTGTTTTGGGGGGCAAATATTGCCGTCAACGTGACCCCCCGACATCGTTTGGTTGAGCCAGTATAGCAGTCCACTAACACTCAAATCTCCAGTTCGTACAAGTTTGGCAGCGGGATGGAAGGAGGCAAGAGAGAGAGAGAGAGTCCAGGCAAGGAGGCACTCATGGTTCTAGCCAGCAAGAGTGATTCATAGAAAGCTAGAAATGACATGAACATTATTTGACCTTGCTTGGTTCCGCTGTCCGGACACGAAAGAGCTAGTATTCAAGAAACAGAGTTCATAGCTTTCCCTCCCCATTCAAGTCCTGCCGCCATGTCTCAGCATGGGGCGCCACTCAGAGCGCATCTGAAGTATTGCAGACGGGAAGGTGTGGCAGACTTGCTCAGCGAGGCCAGTGGCCAGGCAGCCTGAAGAGGGGCCCCAACACGCCATCCCAGCAAGGTGCAGCGCGCAGCGTCAGTTGGTTCATGCCTAGCTGTCCTGGTGAGCGGGTTGTCAGTGTCAGGACATGGCCGTCCATCAAAATGGTGATCTCTTGCTTGCCTCCGCGTCATGCCCCCTTTTATCTCCCTCTCCCTTTTTCGTTTGTTTGTTTGCTGCCTTTTCCTCTCAAGTCCGTTGAATGTCCTAAGAAGAGTCATGGATTAAAGTCAAAGGTTCCTTGGAGGAGAAATGAGTTGATTATGGTTTGTCCTTGGATCCCTTGCCTGCGGCACGCGATCACATCATCCACCCACCACTTATCTATGGTCTGACTCTGCGCGCCCGCCCTTGCCCCCCTTCCAGTGGCATCCTGTGGCTCCCCCAATCTCTCAATCTGCCCTCTCCGAATCTCCTGGCTGGACATGTGTTGTTTGGGAACACCGCGCCTGTCCCGCCGTCCCTCCGAATTCGCCCATATACTTCGGGGTTACTCGTAACGGCGCGTTTGGTCCGGCCCCCAAGAGAGCCCACCCCTCCCTACCCCCCCAAGGGCCCTTATCCTCTTATCACCCATCCCGCATTCTTCCTTCCTTCTTGTCGTTTGTTGGTCCCAGTAGTTTGCTGCCACATATATCCGCCGTGTAGCCTGCATCTGACCGATCTTTGTCCTCTTTCCTACTTTGAACCTTTTGACCAGCCTCGAACGTGAAGTCGTTCCCAGATTGCGTCGATACCGAGACTTTGTCAAACAACGAACGGACGGCACGCTACGGATACGGCGCAGCTATCGAGACGTCACTACGATATCGTGACTGCGACTGGGGGGTCTTATCGTAGTTGCTTCCCCTTCCTTATCGAACGAACGCATCCATACCTACCTTTTACCTTCGGCCTCTGGTTTTTTCCTTCCTTCGGCCAACTTAACGAGTTGGCAATAAAGCGTACAACATGGCTTTCCATCAACCTACCCGGCGGCCGTCCCAGCTACGTGCCGCTCGTCCGTTGCACGACGAGGAGCGAGACGTTCCCCAGCTCCATATTCAAGACCCTGCTGCCACCGACACTTCCCACTCGTGGGTGCTATTCGAGCCCGCCGATGACGCGACAACAACCTCTTATCTCAGCGAAGAGGAGGAGTCGCTCCCCACGCCGGGCCGGTCAAGGCTCAGTGATATAGGCAGCCTCAATACTTTCCTACACTCGGCCCGCGACACCAAGTCGCGGCGGTCGGGCGCCCTTTCCAGTGCTATTGACGAAGAGTCAGTCGAAGATGACGCCGAACTCGACAGTCTCGACAGTCACCTGCCCGAGTTTCGGACAGTCCCAAGCCTCTATACACAGTCTGCGGGTGCTGCCGCGGCCCAAAGCGTCCCTGTGCTTCCTGCCCATGATGGCTTGGGCTCTTTCAGGTTAGATAGCCCCGAGGTGCAGGCGCAGATTTACGCCTTTGTGAGATTCAACCCCAAGCGCGTGCGAAGGCGTCGTGAGAGTCTCGAGCTGGCCCATCTTGAGATGGAAGTCGAGCAAGAGCAAGAGACACACAAGATGCAGAGGATTGAGGCCTGGCGTCTGGAGCAGAGTCGCATCCTTCTGGAAGAGATCAGCAGGGAGACCAGACGCCGCCGCCTGTCGATGGCCTCTGTCAGGCCAACCGTGACGGCCGAGGATAAGGTGGCCGAGGATGTTGCAAGCCTAAGTGCGATCGGGAACGAAGACGATGCCGACAGCATGGACTGGCACTATGAATCGACTGACACCAAGGATGACGAGCGAGGGCTACTCGTCAAAATTACCCGCAAGGTCCTCAACGACCTGGGCATCGACGAGAGGTTACTCTCGATTCTGCTCGGAGAGCGACTTTTGTCAGATGATGACCTGTCAACGACACCCACGGCGGGTGCAGATTTGCCTAGCACGCCCACTCAGGAGACCAATGACTCATCTTGGCAGCTGCGGGCGTTGGATCGCATCGCAAAAGAGCTCGGCCTGATGGTCAACCAGCTGTCGCATCACCATCCCGGGGCCTTCTCGACATACACTGGCATGCAACAGATGCCCATTCCATATGCCGGCTTGCCGGTCATTCCAGAATCGGGCGCTAACACGCCAATTGCTCCCCGGGCACAGGAAGTGTCCACAAAGATGCCCGAGTTCCAACCAACAATGGTTCAACACGCGCGCCCCATCAATATCCCCTCCCGGGCCCAGTCGGATCCTCCCGTCCCGCTGATTAGGGATGAGTCAACCCCATTACCCGCGTCTTTCACACAAGAGGAGTGGGAGCAAGACCTGGACGTCAACCTCGTCTTCAGATACCTGCGATCCCGCTTCAGTTCGCGGTCGGCACCATCCTCTGCCTTTACAACCGGTACTTCCCACCTTGCCACCTCAAGCACGCCAGACACAGCAGCTAAGGCCGCGCGGGTGCGCCAGCATCACCCGCTCGTCTCCCGAGCCCGACCAGTGGAGCGCAGGACGTTCAAGGCGACAACACCGTCTAGCCCCGCTGGTATGCGGCACGCGTCCAGCTGCGCCAGCCAGAGCACCCGGAGGTCGGCGAGACGCAGCAGCGTTTCGTCTCGTCACTACTGGGATATTGGGGGCTCCCTTGGTACGGGGTCAGTCATCGCTTCGGTTGGCCCTATGGGAAGCTGGGGCGAGGTCTGAGCAAGCGCGCAGCCACCGAGCCGCCCGAGCAGGCCAGACCGTCGCCGGCCAAGAGGGCCCACTTCACCATCGATGAGGACGACGAGTAGGAACACGGACTGGGAGGGAATATGCGCGGATACTTTGAGGAGGTTAGGGGTATGATGATGGGCCAGTATATGGCAGTTGGAATTGTTTTGATGTATTCCCAATCGGGACGATTGTTTTTCGTTTGTTCGGGGGGCACTTGTCACACTTGGAAAGTGTGCCCAACTGCCAGCAGGTGTAGACCCACCTGCCCATAGAGTATATAGTCTCCCACATCGTGAACCTTCTCCTAGAAGGTTCAACCATGAAGAGACATACTTGATCACACCTATCTTTGCACTTGCTTTCACTTTTGCCCTTGCTTTTGCTTTGCTTCACTTGCATCCTGCTTCCTTACACCTATCCTAGGTGTAAGTCAGCAGCCTACCTGCTGGCCTTCAGCCAGCTCACTGTGAAGCCACTCTCCACAGCCCATATCACCTGTAATCCTGCAACAGGCTTACAGGAGGACTGTGTCAAGTGGTAGCACACCAGACATTCCACGGCAGGGGTTGGGAGTTATTCGCTACTTTATTCACAACACATGTGTATTATTACATGAATCAGCAGCAGTCGACGAGAAGTCTTACGTTCTCAACGGGTGTTTTAAGGGGGGCTCGCATTTGCATATTATTACAACCACAAAGGTTTGGTTAGAGTTGGTTATTAGGCGTTCCTATAGAGAGTTGGTAAACAATGTCCGGCCTCCATAATAAAAGGGTATCTTCATCATTACTGCATAATCATAACTCGTGACATAAGCTTGGCAAACAACGCTATCTGCGGGTGATACATAGACCGTGGGTTAATATGTCACTACTTACCTCAACAGGTAAGAAGACATGCCATGCCGTAAATGAATAGCCCATTCCACCGGTCCTTCTTTCGGAAGTACCGACCGGAAGGTGGCAGATGCGGATCTTGGCTCCGGGCCAGACTACGGACGGGAAGGAAGTGATGGCGTATCAGCTTGCGCACGCGTGTGACCGAACAGATCTCTCACGACATGACCGTACGGCGTGGCTTACGTGGTTCACAGAGACGCGTCCCAAAAAGCACATTGTTCATCCCTCAATTCGTCGTCATAACACCCACAGCTGTCCACCCTGTACTACTTGTCGCGAGACACAGGGATATTCTCATCATCACCATCTCCCTCCCATCGATTGCACCGAGCCAACGATGTACTCCGAGGCTTTGACTGAAATTGCACAACCTGTCTAACGGGCGAGGCCAGCCACGGCCCGGTCAGTCATGTCGAACGCCTCGCCTTGAGCGCGTCGACGGGGCGGACGCCTTATGGCTTCAATGGACAGCGTCACCGAGTGTCAGCCTGGCACCTGGGAGGCCCCCATGCAATATGCATATCTACTTACACGTGTAGGTAGGTCCTTCATCCACCGCTTGCCACCTGGTCTTGCCGCCTCGAGGAGTGAAGGGAGGAGGGAAGGCGCAATTCACCAATCGGAAAAGGCGTGCTTGCCACAGCCCCCGACTCTGATTGCAAAAGAAAAGAAACGAGGGGGAAAAAAAAGAAAATGGTCGGGCGCTCCGGCAATCCAACCAAACCGAGTCAACGACTGCCATGCCTGTTGCGTCCTTCCGTCTCTGGAATGGAACAAGCGGTCTCGTCGTTGCTTTTTCGGCTTTCCACCACCCCCTTCACGCCCATCCCCCAAAGGGTGGTTCGCGTGCAACTTGATTGTAGGACGCGTTGTTTGGGGCTAGGAGAGAGGACAAGGGGATAGGATACGTAAGTCATTGCAGGAGAATCAGCTCCTGGCGTCTGGTGATAGCAAGCTATGTTGTTAGAGCTGTAATTCTTAGATATATCAACAATCCTCTGCATCCCAAGGACGCCAGGATGGAGAAAAACGAGCAATACCGTGCACTACCTAGATGCCTGATGTGTTAGTATCTAGGTAGTCATCTCTGAGGCACTTTGGGAGGCAGCAAGTATGAGAGCGCGAGGACGGGTGGAGTCGCACAGGGTGGGGGCTGCTTGACCAATTGGATCCGTAGCAAGGGTACGCCAGCCATCAGCACACCTTAACTCACGGCAGCGAGACGCGTTCTGGTGGTGGAAATCCAGTCTGTTCCTCATTCCCCTGCGTGGGACCTTTGCAACCGTCATGGTCGGTTAAGGAACTGGAGCGGGATCGCCTGTGGATACACGCCTTCCACAGCGACTACGGCCACCTGCCGCATAGTAAGAGGGACAAAGTAAACGGGTTACGCGCCATGCTTAGCGTGGGCTTCCACTTACACGCACATGGCGACAAGCCTGTTGTGACAGACAGCAAACGGGAAGGCTTGGGACAGGACCTGGATTACCAGGAAACCCGCAGCTCTTCGTCGAGTCATCCTGCCAGCCTGCACATGCATTGGCAGCCATGCTCCTCCCGATAAGAATGTGACCTTGGGAGGGTTCCTTGAACTGTTCAACTTCTCCACATTTTCTCAGTTGCGCGCGTTCCTTCCCCCACCATCATCAACCAACGTCCTCGCTCCCGTCCGTACCTAGTGCTCCTGCTGCCCAATCCAGTGGCCGCCTTACTTTCGATCAACAACACCTCGTCCTCCACCACTCCATCCTCCGCCAGGGTTGTTTGTCCGCCCGTTACTTTTCACCATTTGCGCATCTATTCCCAAAAATTGGCGCATGCAAATATCAAGGACGATCCCCTTCCGAAGTTTGATCTGCTGCACCAGACCTGACTTTCGTATAATTAATCCGTTGCGGGTGCGTGTGCTTTGAACCTGAGGATCATCCCGATCAGCTTGCGAATGCCAACCCTCCAACCTAATCTGGACATTTATACCGTACCAGGACAGCGGACATCGAGCTAACGGCCAAAGCAGCTGCAATGTTCTAGGCCTCTCGGAGTGCGACCCTGCCGGGCCTTCTTTTGGGCCGCGTAGGGATTTTCTCTTCCTCCTCTCTTCCGACATCTCCTTCTCCCAACTTCAAACATCAACATCGTCGACATCCCATCAACCTCGAGCTCTAGCGCCCGCCCTGTCTCCGTCCGTTCCCTACTGCCCAACCTCCCCGATGAATATCGCTGCCGCCAATGGCAACGACACCACTTGACCTCCCTCTGCCGGGTTCCTCGTTCTTCGACAGCTACAATGATGGCGTTGCCCAGCGCAGCCCCGTCCCTCTGCCCGGAGGAGCCTGTAACTACGTGGACTTGACGCCCGGTGCTAGTGGAGCCAAGTGTGGATGCCGTCGTTTCTGGAGCCGTTTCGCCGTTGGGAGGATGTATACGGATAACCTGGGTACTGACAACTCCGTGTGGTGTATGTGTTCGCATCACGCCTGCTTTCACGATGATGGACGCGCCGCGAGCGAAGCGCCGGCGCCCACATTCATCCACACGCCCGTAGCGCAGGTTGTCGGCCATGAGAACGAGAGACCAAAGATGCCCAGAGAGCCCCTTAGTCCAGTCCAGCTGCCGGATATGTCCTTCCGGATGCCTGCCGGATTCGCGCCGACCATGGAATTCATGAACCTGGATACTGCCATGATACCATCCCCAAACAAACCTAAGGAACCCAGGCCTCTTCGACCGGATGATTCTACACCGCGCCCGGAATCGACTCTTCAGGACACGTTAAGCTGGGGCGATTGCGTCCAGTCCCAGCCCGGACATACTGCGTTACCGCCCATACCGTCCCAGTGTCTAATGCAATCTCAGCCCAGCTCCGCAGCATCATCCAGTCAGGCCCGTTACCTTCGTCCGTTTGCTGGGAAAGGCCTCCAGACACTAAGTGGTGTTACTGCATCTCATGTGCGATCTCCACGAAGGGACAGGTTCCCGGATGCTCAAACAGCCGCCGAACATGATCAATCGGCCAAGGACGATACCGGGACAGCGGCTCCTCACAGCGAGCACGGCGCGGATACTCCTAGGGCTCTTCAATTTCCTTGTGTCGTTGAAAAAGTTGACGCCGTATTTGCTGGACCCTCCCGAGATACCTTTCGACACCTTTCCGATACTGTCCAAGGACATGAACACCGGCTCGAGAGGCTAGAAAATGTTTCCTTCTCCGCCGCTGGCCACGAGGAGTGCCACGAGAAGCACGACGCTACTGACCTCCGCGTGACTGACCTTGAAGTCCGCGTCGAGGAGGTCGAAAAGCTCATGAACGATAATGGTAGTACTACAGTCCGCCGTGCCGACCGCCAAACATTTGACGAGTCTACCAACAGTGTTTTCTCAGTTGCGACCAGCACCACCACTGCCCGGGACGGCCACTCGGGCGAGATACTCGGTCAGATTGAATCCTTGCAGGCTCAGATTTCCCAGCTTCAGTCTCTACTCCCTACGACTGCTCGACCTTGGGAAATCGAGGTTGTGTTTCTACCTTTCCCATTGAAAAAGATCTGGCAGGAGCTTTTGGATTTCAAGTCGGATGGTCCGTCGAGCTTGGACGAGTGGACACAAATGCCCAACACCATGAGCTCCGCGACTCTGAGGGCACAGTCGCCCTTTTGTGCCGAGTGGGCTGATCCCGGCCATGACTATGAATGGCTGATGGCCAAGGCGTGTAGTCCTACGAGCATCATCAACAAGAGACTGGAAAGCCGCGGCCTTGTGCGAACCATCTCCGTCAAGGGAGCCGATGCCAGAAGTGTACAGGCCGCAATGCACGCTGCCTTTGGTACCACCTTTTCCGAGCTGTCGGACAGCTCACGTTCGACTTCACGACAGCGCGGTCTCGACAGCAAGACGAGCCGCTTTTTGGGCCTACAACAACCATGGGTTCCCCTCCGCAAGATTCACAAAGACTCACGACTTCGATTCTTGACCCCGGCAGAGATGATCACGCCTGCTATCTGGGATGTCTCGTTTCTCAATTCAGTCATCATGCGGTCCTCCGAGCCTCGTCTTTTCATCACCCAACCGGATGCCTATCTCCAGGATCTGCCCGCATACGAGAGTGGCTGGAACTGGCAACGCCTCCGAGAGACCAGCCGATTTTACCCAGACTTACATGCAACTGTACCCGAGGCTGATGCACGAGAGGACTACTGGGTGTGGAATGACCAGCTCGACGAGACCCCAAGCGCACAGTCGTCTCTCAGCATACGACAAGCCGGTCAGCGGGTGCCAGCTTCTCCTTCCTTACATCAAATTGCGATGCAATCTTCAATGCGGTCCTCTAGTCCCATGATGAACCGTGGCCAGACACCCGCGAGGGAGAGAAGAGCCTCCAAACTTCCGTATATCCGCACCGCCTCGCTACCTCCCGCAGTTCCTGCAACCTGTTCACCGTCGCAGCAAATAGAACGTCGTGTGTCGTCCTTCGGACAACAAAGAGCAGCTATTCATATGCGAACCAGCCCTCCAAATATTTCAACAGCTTACAAACGACGCCGAACCCGATCTCCAAGCCGTCCCCTTAACACGCCGCGCTGGACCATATCGCCAAGTCCTATGCCTGGTGTGATACCCTCCGAAGAGCGGCACCCATCGACTCGCGGTATCACGCCACACTACTACGCTACGCCATACAGCAACGCGCCTCTAACTGAGACACGTCCGCGCGGTTCGGGCGGTGTCGTGGACGGTTCTCCCACGGAAGATGACGAAAACCTGGACCCTAACTACGGAAGCACGAACCCGTATGATCACGACGAGGAGAGCAACTACAGCGTCAAGATGGCGGCTCAACCAGTACCAGTACAGGAACGCGACTCATCGTATGCGCGGCATGTCCAGTTGCCTGAGGATGAGCCTTGGCCAGGCATCGAGGACCAGGACCATATATCGGACGGTGAGAACATCGACCCCCTCTTCTCCCCGACGGCCGAAGACGATGTCCACTCAGAAGTGAGCAGCCAGCCGTCTGAGTATCCAAGTACTCAGCGCGGCTGGCAGGTCCCTGGCACCGATGACGAAGTCGGCTTCCGCATCCACGAAGATAACGATCTGATGCAACAAGGCTGGAACTAGGGAAGAAATTGCTGATTTTCTCACACATTTTGCCACCTATTTAATGACGATGACGCAGCGAGTTTGTGACTTTGAACTGTTATATCAACCATATATATTGGCATTTCTCGCGGGCGCTCACGAGGAGTTATGCAGTTCTTAGGCTCGGCTGCTTTTCCTTGGGGTGCGGTCCAACAGCGACTAGATAATGAGGAGATGACGATACGGGTTTCTTCAGTTAGTTTGAAGGAGGAGGCCGGAGAAGCTACATCTTCGTTTACATTGGACCGTACGTCTGTTGGGTTGTATGCTGAATTGATGGATCCTTGAAAAAGTGGTTTGTTTTGCCGTATGTCATGATAATTGGGCAAGCTGGAACGGCCCGCGGCCACACCCGGCTTTGGTACTCCTCCTTGTTGTATAACTAGAACAGAAACTTCTCCAAATGAGACAATTTGCAACCTGTAACATCCGGGCCTCGTGGTCAGTGCCGACAGTGCGGCGTGTTATCGCCAGAATTGGACATGAATATACCACTATGCCCCGTCCACGCGACCTGCCTGTTTCAATTTTCTGCTCCATGCCGCGTTACGGACAATCTGGAAGAACAGACTCCAAAGAGCACGTTCAGTTCGAGGGAAAAGGCGCATACCAATGTTTAATGACTACTACGACTAGTTGATGTATGTATGTATGTATGTGTGTGTGTGTGTGTGTGTGTGTGTGTGTGTGTGTGTGTGTGTGTGTAAGTAAGTAGGTATGTGTGCGTTGATTCCCTTGCTCTTTTGTCGCGCATCCAGCCCACCAAACGGGGAGACAGGATTCAAACATCGTGAGCCCATGGCCGGGAAAATATATCCACTTTACTCGTCGACATTGGTCTGCGTATAGTTAGTTGATCCAACACCAGTTAAGGACGACTGTTTTGTCCCCCACTCGACCCTTTTTTCGTTTCTGTCTTTGCTCCCCGCTTTCGAGACCACATTAGCAAACACATTATCTTCCTCGAGAGGGTCTCTCGTCAATCTCCGTTCCCCCGCACGTGTGCAAACACACATCCAGCTACTGCAGCAACAGCGCCTCGGTGTTCAACACGCCAAATAAGTTCTCAATCTCCCTCTGCACATACTCCAGCTCCTGCGCGACCTGAGCCGTGACCAGGGTGTACGCATACAACAGCGCGTAGTCTTTTTCCTCCACGGCCACGTTGTTCTTCGCAATCTGCACGTTGTTTCCGTTGCCGTCGCCCCGCGATTCCTCCTCCTCCTCGCCGTTTCCGATCCTAGGGGACGGCGGCTGGTGGTCTTTGCGGAACTGGTAAATCTTGCCCAACAACCGGTCCTTATTGCCCACGACCGAAGGAATCGCGTCAGTGAGCGGATACTCGAGCATAATGGAACTGGCGAGCACTTGGAATACATGGCAGATGCGGTCGCAAAGCTGTGCGCGCTCTGGCGCCGTGTATTCAAGCAGCGCCTTCTCACCAGCGGACAATTGACCTCTTCTAGAGGTCACCAGCCGCATGGCATGGAAACCATCCAGTATCTTGCCGGTGGATTGCATGATGCGGGCGTAGGCGGCATCGGGAAAGGGGCCGCGAAGTTCGAATTCGCTCTTTGCCGAGTTACGCAAAGCTTCGAGTTTGAAGGCTGGGCCATGTGTTAGCGTGATTAAGTCCGGGCGTTATAGGCGGCTACTTACCATAACGCTGCAGCGCTTGCTCTTCGCCTGCCTTCATATACGACCTTGTGTTGTCGCTCCTCAGAAGTATAGCAAGCGGACCTCTCTTCCAGATGAGTCCCAGCTGGAGATAAAGCACTGATAGACCCTCCTTGAACTTCTTCCTGCCCGAGATGGGCCAGATCGCCCGGCACACGAAGATGCCCCAGAGGATTCCCAACGAGACGGCAACGAATCTGTGGTAGCATATTTCAAACATGAGAGGATTAGAACCGCCCTCATCGTCGTCGTCATCATCCACCTTTTGCGACAACGAATAGGCATAGAGAACAGTGACGTTCCATGCAAGAAGCGTAATCCTGCCGAAGGGAGCGTTGTTCTTGACCAACATCATGTAGAAGCTGAAAAAGCTGACCATCCAGCCCAACAACGCGAGGACCACGCCATTTCCTTGGCTGATGACCCAGGCTGTGAGAGCAAAGGTGACGCCAGCAATCGTGCCGATGAACCTCGCAGTTCCGGTGGTGTTGGCCGCTCCCACCGTCATGGACGCGACAATCATGAAAGAAAGCAAGCCCCACTCGCCTCGCCAGTGTTGATACGTCGGTCTTGTTGCCGGAATGAAGGCACAGGCTGCCCACACCATGGCACCGAAGCCTACTTTAACACCGAATCGAACTGTACAGCATCTGTTAACAACGTTAAAACAGCTGATCGGATTCCCTTCCACTTACTATCATCGCGGGCCAAGACTCTCAAACATCTCAGAAGCTGCTGCGACATAAACCTCATGATGGTACTTGCATTGGGCGCAGCGTTCCAGCTGAAGGTATCCCTTTGCTTGATCATGGTATCTGGAATTCCTCTCGGCAAGGCCGACTTCCTGATGGGGCGCACAGGTTGCTCGGCGGGTTCCATTGGCTGTTGCAACAAGCGCTCGGTGTCCAAGTTATTAGGATCAGCTTGCCTGGGGTTTGTGGGCGATGAAAAGTAATTCCAGATCCTGAGCCAGTTCCAACTGCGGGAACCCGTCTCGCGGGCGTACTTCAAGTCTTCCAGAGCTGTAAGATAAGCATCAATGTCCTCGGCGACATGCTGCAGACTAAAACTGAAGTGTCCGCAGGCGGCGGCGACCTCTTCGATATCTGCCTGAATCTTCTCCGATCTTGCTCTGCCCAGTTCGATACTATTGTAAAGCTCTTGCAAGGCATGGGTCCTCGCATTGCTGTACAACGCCATGGCATCCTGCAAGCTGTGCTTGAAGTGAGGGTTGACTGTTATCGTAGAATCTGCCCCCTTGGCGAAAGCTTGCTCTCTCAGAATTTCCGAGAGGGTGTATGCCAAAGATTTCATTGAGGGACCCAGCAGCGCTATGAAGAGCTCAAAGATCTCTGAGGGCGACCGGAACGTGGGTAGCGGCGCCGGCGGCTCATCTGGCGTTTCCTCGGGGCTTGGATGGCTGTCGAGATCGTCGACCTCGTCGTCCTCCTCAATTGATGCCAAGGTCGCAAACCGGTCTCGAGCCCCCTTGAGATATTGAGACATAGCACGAGAAAGCGTCGGAGAGAACACTGTGCTCCCAGGAGACAACTGTCCGGCCATGGGGTCCTGTGGCATTTCCTTAAGTAGGGTGAACTGCGTGTTGGCAGCACTCCTCAGGCCTCCTATAGCCTGAGAAAGCGACTCGAGCGACTTCACCAGGGCCTTTTCTAGGTTGTAAATTTTCTCGCGACCCAGGACCCAGTGCTCCAGTTTGGACTCTCTAAGACTCTTCGTCATCTTACCGTACGTAGTTTTGTACAGTCTCGCAACCTGAGAAAAATCACCCGACATGATCTCGCTTTCGGAGCCGTTCAGAAAGCCGCGCGTGATCATGGACAGCATATCCGCAAGCGAGACGGCGGCAGAATTCATGGAGCCGCGCAGAAGCGCCCTCGCCGATACCCTCCATATGAGGAAATTGACTGTTGCGGTGATGGTGATACCCATGACCAGCATCTTCAGGACTTGCACAATCTTGGCCTCGGAAAAATGCCCCTCATGGATGGCCTCCTCTCTAGTGATTACGGCGATGATGGCGATTGAGGACAGCGTGCAGCCCACGTTGACCAGTGGATTGTTCAGCCTTTGCTTCACCCATCCGATGAAGCCCATGCCGCCACCGATGCAAAACGTCAAGATGAGAACGTGCGACAACGGAATGAGACCGAGCTGCCCTCCGACAACGACAGAGAAGGCCATAGCGAGCACGGACACAAGTTCTGCATACAGAACGGCGATGGTGGCGATGGCGACAGCCTCGACCATGGAACCCCACGTGCGACTGGCGTGGAAATAGACCGTCAACGTCGCGACAACGTGCTTTCCATCAGGCTTGCCCAGAAAGGTCGAAATGGGCGAGAGGAACGTCGCCATGCTTCCCAGCAAGTATGCGACGGTGCATTTCACCACGCCCTTCCCTGCCGGGGACAGGAGCCAATCCCAGAAGTGCAGGGCGGTGGCCTTGATGTTATGTTTAACCACATCAAAGGACTCGCCCGCGGACTCGGCGGTCAACAGGGATCGGTATCCGTTCACCTCGGGCTGGGGTATCTCGATGCTCGATCCGCGAAGGGAAAATTGACGGCGGCTGCGTTCGCCGGTGCCCGGGACGATGAAAGTGCCATTTCGGAGCTTCTGCAGTAGCATCGCGCGTTAGCTAAGGATCTCGGCAAGCGGACTTCTAGTCCCAACATCACATCACTCACGCTCCGTTTCGACGGCCGCCTAGGTGGCCACTGGCTGCCGTTCGACGAGCTCATCACGGTCTGGTGTTCCGCCGCACCCAGCCGTTAGCCGTGTTGGAGCAACCGTGGGAAGAAGACGCGGTCTCGACAAGGGAGCTTTGCGGGAGCTGTCTCTACTAAGTAGGTTGGTAGGTAGGTCCGGGTATAACGTAATACAGGTAGGGTAGGTATGTAAGAGGGATGAACGTGTGGCGGCAGGGTCTAGGTTTATTGGATGTAAGCCATATGAAGTTCAATCTTCCCAAGAAAATGACTGCTGCTTCAATCAACAGTATCGGGCCCTATTGCCAGCTGCAGGGGTGTCTAGACAAGAAACTCAACGGCCGGTCATGCGCGCAACAGTTACTGCTGATCAGGGGTTCTGTACAATTAGGTACGGAGTAGAGGTTGGGCACGTCGCATGGAATGAGAAAGCTCTCCACCCCACCCAGACCCAGACCTTCTCTTGCCTTTGAGAAGATTCCACCTGCCCAATGACGGGATCAGGACTGTGTAAAAAACACCCGCCCAACCATACCGGCACTGTCCCCCTAATTGTCATTCTTGATTCGGCTTAAGAGAGTTTAAGTACAGAGCACTCATGTCGACTTCTCTAAGTAACATTGCCAAAAAGGAAAAGAAAACCTCAGTCGGCCAACAATGTTCCGAAACCAAGGCACATAGATCTTTCCCTTCCCATTTTTTGGCCGTCATAAGCCGTCGGTGACAACACGGCTCTTTTATGAAGAGGTTTATTTCAAGTATGACGGCAGCAGCTCCCCGCCGGTTTGCTCCGCTGAAGCCTGGCGCTGCGCCCAACTCAAACGCACCCCGACTGAAGGGCATTGTCTTTGACGTGGACGGGACATTATGGTATGTTTGAATCCCGACTGTTTGTAGTGAATCAGCCTCATATTTTCTCCGGTCTCAACCGAGAACTGCGGCCTTTGCTCGAGTCGACTCCAGACCCTCCCGTCTCCTTCCTTCGACAAGCATCCGGCACATGAAAGGCCCATCTAGGCCTTGATGCCCAGGCAAGCTCCCAGTGCTCTCTGCGCTTTACTGACCAAGGTTCAGTGAGCCCCAGAACTACATGTTTAGTGAGATGCGCCAGGCACTCGGCATCACCAAATCCATCGACATCCTCGACCACATCTACGCCCTCCCCACAAAGGAGGCCCAGGAGACGGCCATGGAATCCATCCGCCAGATTGAGCGTACCGCAATGGCTTCCCAGGTTGCTCAGCCGGGTCTCACCGACCTTATGTCTTACCTCGATCACCGCGGTGTGCGCAAAGGCATCTGCACCCGCAACTTCGACGCCCCTGTCGCCCACCTGCTCGGCAAGTTCCTCGAGGGCTCGCTCTTCGAGCCCGTCGTCACACGTGACTTCCGCCCGCCCAAACCCGACCCAGCCGGTATTCTCCATATCGCCCGGACCTGGGGACTGGTCAGGCCGGCAAAGTCAGAGGCAGAGGCAGAGGCAGAGCGGGAGCCTAGAAGCGGAATTGTACCTGGAGCCGAAGGCCTCCTAGGCGATGCTAGCGAGCTGATCATGGTTGGAGACTCCATCGACGACATGACGGCGGGCCGAAGGGCTGGCGCGGCGACGGTGTTGCTTGCCAACGACGTGAATCTGCATCTGGCTGACCATGAGCACACTGATTTGGTGATTCATCGGCTGGACGAGCTGATCCCCATCCTCGAAGACGGGTTCAGTGGCAGGGAGTTGGCGTTTTCAACATGAAAAAGCAGTATTCGGGTGGTGCTTTCCAGACGGCTTTCTACTGACTTATACTCTTTGGCTGGTCAGTCGTCTCTGGGACACGTCCTCGGGCAGCAATGAAAGGTCGCACAAGGTAGGAAATGCACAATGAATGCCCAAGCGTTCATCACTTTGTCTAGAGAGTAGAGTACGCCTCCAATGAAATCCGTCCTCCAAGCATGCCAGATACGTGGTCCCTTACATGGGTGGCCCTTTTGCGACAAAATCCATACCGTCCTGGCCCCAGCCGATCAAGGTCATCCTGTCCAAGCCAGCAAAATGGCTTAACCATCGGCAACTTCAAGACGCCCATATTTGCAAGAGGCAGGATGATATCATGCATACGCCGAATGATGCCGATGAAGAGAGCGGAGAAAACTTTACTGTGGGCAGGCCACCTGCCCGGCAGTTGGGCCTTCGCGGTGATATAGAAGTCCGACAGTCTTTGTGTTGTTTCTAGATAAAAGGGTCTTCCAAGCCAGCAACATTGTCTGCGCGACACTTTCTACGGCTTCTGATATCGAGTGCCGGTACCCGCTGAGACGGGTAGATCGGGGCTGATGCGATCGCGCGTTCCGCTGGATTATCATACGCGGGCCGAAAAGCTGTCTGCGCAGACAAATTGCAGGTCCTCGGCCCTGGATCGAAAGAGAACTCTGGTTGTTGTAGCGAAATAGAGCGGCCCAATGCTCTATTATGCGGTGTTGCTTCTTGGTATGGCTGAGGCACATCGCCTTGGATATAGTTGAAGCCCTCCTGCGACTAGTTGGAGGTACCATTGTACACATCGCTCGCGTAGCTCCTGGGTGCCGGGGGCATACCAAAGGTTGCCTGTCGCCTGTTCTCGCGTCTTGGGTCGTCAGGAGTGCTCTTGCGTGGAGGGGCCGGCGGCAGGGGGCCGCCAGGTGCCGGGCGAACAGGCAGGCTGAAAGAAGCAGCGTTGGCGCTCACGGGCCCGGCGCTATTCGGATACTCGCCAGCTTTGGGGATCGAATTGGTTGTAACAATCCTCTGTCCCATGCCAGGATGCCCACCCGGCTGTCGACTGCTCATGGTGTTGAGCCCGTTTCGAGTGGGGGAGCGATTAGAGTGGCTAGCGGGTTCTCGCGGAGAGATGATGCCAGCGCCCGCAATGGGGATCTCTCCCGAAGTCGGCGTGTCGAGGGATCGATCATTTCCAGACCCGCCGTGGTACGTCGGAGAGTCGCTCGAGTTCAGGAGATCGCGAGTGGCCGGTGAAAGTTGAGGTGCCAAATGAGACTTGCGGTTGTCTCTCTCCATCATTCCGACCGCCCATTCTCTCAAGTCGACCGGTGTTCTCTTGGCAGCTTGAACAAACGGGTCACGGTCCTACAGGGTAAATGTCAACGGAAGAATCCAGGCTTGTCATGGTTGGCTTTAGACTTACAAAAAGTTCCTGGGGAGTCGGCCGTTCGTCGGGAACCTTTGACAGACACTTTTGAATCATGTCTTCCAAGATTGAGGGAAATGCATCGCTCTTTGGTAGTCTCGGCGCGGGCTCGTGTACAATTTGCTGCAGGAGATCCAGAATACCTGCCGGTGCACACTCGCCGTCCGAAAGTTGCTCGCTCGCGTTGAATGGAAACTTTCCAATAGCCATCTCCATTATGGTGAGACCAAAACTCCAGACATCCGACTTGACTGTGTACTTCTCACCCTGAATTCGCTCGGGGGCCATGTATGTCGATGTTCCGACAAAAGTATCTGCAACGGAGTTGATGAGTTCACCAGAAACGCCAAAGTCGCACAGCTTGATGCTTCCTCTGGAGTTGACAAGGATGTTGGACGGCTTAATATCCCGGTGCATAATGTGGTGCTTCGAGTAGAGGTAGGTGAGACCTCCCAGCGTCGCCACTGCGATTTTGCCCAGTACATCGACTCGAACCGGGCCAAAGACCTTCGAAACTCGATCAAGAGCACTGGATACGAATCAATATTAGATTGATGGGCCAATTGAAACAAAGCCAAACTTACCCGACGTCCATATATTCCATACACATGATGACATCGTTGTGATCGTTCAGGAAAGCGCCGTAGAAGTTGACAATGTACTCGGACGAGCAACCATGCATGATCTGGAGCTCACGAACGATGCGCTTACGCATCTCCTTCTTGGCTTCCACGTGGATAACCTAGAATCGGTCAATGCCGAGTCCATACATGCATTCAATGAGGCCACTGACCTTGCGTGCCATGACGGTTCCAGTCAAAACATGCCTGACTTTGCTGACGGTGCCTCCATTTCCTGAGCCAAGCTCCTTCAGAATCTCGAGGTCCTCTGGTCTCAGGTCCAGCTTGTACTCGATGCCGATTTCCAACTGCGCCGACTGGTCCCCGCCATCCTTATCGCGAGGGTCGTATCCAGCTCTGCTGGTTTCAGCGGTTGGGGGCGGCTTGGGCGCAGCAGGCGTCAAAGCAAGACCCTTGACGTTCTTGCGCTTCATAGATCGAGGCGCAAAAGGATCGGCCATGTTGGGCTACGGATTCTCGCTCGAAGAGTGGAAATGAAACGAACCGAAAGTGAAGCTGAAGTACACCGGCAATTCCGACGACTAAGAGGTCGCTATCATGCCTTGCTGGCCGGTCAAGGAAAGTTGTATGCTCCCCGAAGAAGTGTTTTCCCGCGCCGTACCTAGAATTGTGTCTGCTGTCTCTGATTTCCAAGCCGTCGGCGGTCGTGACTACTACTGCGTGCTGCGCAGCGGTTATATCGCAAAGAGGAGGCTGAACACTGGCTGGAGGAAGATACAAGATAGTAATCGTTCCGCCTGATCGGTATAGCAATCCGAATTGCCGCTGAAGTCGCGACTATCGGCGCTGGTCGGAGAAGAAGGGGACGAGGGCGAGGTGCGAATGGTCGAGAGTACTGGGGTCAGTGTGTGAGTGTAGAGCGACTTGCGTGCCGACGAGGTCTGAGGCGAGTTTTAGTATACGATGATGAAGTGATGGACAGTATCCGAGGTCAATAAGTGGCTGCAGGAAAGGGGGCCGAGAGGGGCGTTAGGATGGCTCGAAATTTATCGGTGCGATTGTTCTCGATGGTGTCCCCGTTTCGGCCAAGGTGGGGTTGGGAGGTAAGGTAGGTAGGGAGGCGACTCGGAGAATGGGGGAGGGGGGAGGGGCAAACGAGCAAGAAATAGGCAACGTGCTCCGTGTTGCTGGATAGGAGTAAATGAGAAAGCCTGGGAGAAGTAAATGAGGTTGCTCTCGATCAGTAAATCGGTGATACGTGGGTCGGGACGGGATGTTGAAAAGAGGAGAGGAGGGGGAAGAGGGGGTTGAGAAGTACGGCCTAGTACATGGCCGAGCAGAAAAGAGGTTTGACACGGCCAGCACACCCACCCACCAGGACGATGGTACAATGTGTCAGGAGCCCAGGTGCAGCCAGAGCAGCCCACCAGAGCCCACGGTCCAGTCCGGTCCCGTCCGGTCTAGTGTCAAGACACAGGTCTCCAGCACATCAAGTCAACAAATGAGGGCTCAGAAATGGTTTCGGATCTAAAGGCGGCTTGCTGTATCCGTATTTCTTGTTCGAGACCTGAACCTGGGCATCCCCGGGCTTCAGGTACCAATCCCCGCGCCGGCGACAGCGCCAGCAGGAACTGGGCTTTTCTTCTTATCCTTCCCCTTTTCCAGTCCTTTCAGGCGGGGTTGGTCCTGTTTTCGCCTTCGACTGACTGGAGGAGAATGGTTCTCCTTCGTTCCTCGAGTACACGTGTACGATGAAGTCGTGCCAAGACCTGGACAAAGCGACAAGATCTAAACGGGTCAGAGGCGCTAGACGGGGCCAGTGTTTGAAAAACGTCGAGACCCAGCTCCGGAGTACGGAATAAAGGTAACTTGACGCACGTTTTAGAGCCACAGTAGCAGCAAACCGCCTGACTTCCTAGGGGACCCTGCAGTTCCGTGGAGCCAGCAACGAGTCCACGACTGAGCGACGATGTGGGATGGGAATGGATCTCTCAACCTTGTCTAGACCAGGGAGCCAGGTGCCAGGGGCCTCGGGAGAAGTCAGGGAAGGGCCTCCTATCTTACCTCATGGCCACTGACACACCTACCTACCCGAGATTTCAGCTATACAGAGGTTCTGCACAGTCCATCGCTTCATCCTATTCTCTTGCAAGTCGAGCCGGGCGCCGCTTCACCTCGACTCTTCGACGACCAGACTTGGCCTTTTGATCTATCGCTCAGCACGGGTAGGTTCGAGACACCTGAGAAACAACCCCAACGGCGGGAGAAAATGCTGTCATCCATACAACACAGTATCAGTGTAGATAGAGCCTGAAGCGCCTATGAGAGACACGCGCGCCCTGTCTCTCGTCTAAGAATAGCACTGTTCCTCGTCCGTTCTTGCAGTGTCCATCAATGATTGCCCATCCTTCGGGCTTCACTCTCCTTCACACAACAATCGAGTCCAATCGAAACGCCGTCTCCATCACATTCATGACCCATCACTCCAGAGCCGGCCCGCCGACAGGGGATCTGGGCGTCGTCTTAACGCCTCATGTAAGCCGAGGACTGCCACACTGTGTCTCATGAGGCGACCTGGGCATTTAGGTCAACGCTGGTGAGGAGGCACTGAAGAACGCTTGACCTTTATGGGCCCCAACTGACGGCCTGAGTCATCGGCGAAAAAAACACCCTTTTAACCACAAACTTACCAGCAGTTAGTGAGGCACTGAAGAAATCTCACTTTATCCTTAATCGTGCCACGCCCCCACTTTTCTCAGGATTCGCCAGCTCACCCGCGTCAGCAGGTACTCACGGGCCATACAAAAAAACCACCCATACAAAAAGTATAATAACTTCACTTTTTCCTCCTTTACACTACTTTTCACCACTATAGCCAAATACAATCAAAAAGTTAAATCTTGTATAATTAAGGTAGCTAAAGCTATTACTGCTAACAGCAACCTCTTAATTACTACAGCTGCAAAGTTATTTAACGTACTATATTAGCGCCTTTATTACTACCTCTAAGGCTGAGTTACACAAAAAGACCACCTTACATCCTATACTAAGTTAACTGCTGATTAAGAAGAGGTACTTTACGCCTATATTGACTACCTTGACTGTATAAGCCTTTAAGTACGTAAGGAGCTTATAAGAGACGCTACTAACCTCCTCCTTTACTAGGCAACTAGATCTCATAATACCCCTACTATTAGCATTAACTAGGTTAGCAGGTTTGTTAAGAGGCATAACTACTCCTACGTAAAGGAAAAAGTACTAGATACTACCTACTAGAAAGCTAAGGATATTAACAGTATCAATAAGTACTTTATACGCCTTAAAAAGGTCCTTAACATCTATACCTTTTAACTAAAAGACATCTAGAATATAGATAAGACAGGCTTTTAGATTAGGGCTAGTAAGGATGCTATAGTTATTACTAGGAAGAAGCAAGAGCACTACTTTAGCATCCTATTAAATAGGGAGTCTTGTACTGCTGTTAAGGCTATCTCCGCAGGCAGGAGGGTTATACTAGCCTTTCTTATCCTCTCTAGTGCCATCCATATAAGTTAATAGTATAAGCTTCCTAAGCTAGCTGAGGATATAGTTATTAGTATCTCCCCTACTAGTTATGAAAATGATTAGCTTACGTATAACTAGATCTAGTATTTTGACTAGTATACTAAGAGGTATACCTATAGTATATATTAACTCCTCCTTATTAATAGGTATAAATCCTATTATACAATATAATTTATTAAGTATTGCTAAGAGAAAAACATTATACCCTTTAGCTTCCTACCTTACTTAACCTATCTCCTTTAGCCTCTTAACGTAGTTATTTTTTAACTACTAAAGCACTACTATAGTAAGGCTATTAACACCCTTATCTAGGATAGTTATACCTACATCTTAAAGCTGGAGTTTCTTGGCTTTATTTAAGAGATTAGAAAGTAGGCCTTTAAAAGTACAACAATTATGTCTGCCTTCTAAGAATCCAGTATCTCACCATTTAATCCCTAGAAGGTCCTTACTAAGATCAGTGTAAGGAAGGGTACGCCTACTCCTATCTACACGCTTATTATATCTAGCTTAGAATACTCCTTACCTTTTAAAACCCTATAGATGTATAAGAAGCTAAATACAGTAGGGGATTATCTTCTACAGTCTATAGAGTAGCTTCTAGTCTAGTCTAAGCAGCTCTAGTATAACGTAGAGATACTAACCTAGTAATAGGAGGAGCTTTAGGGTAGGATACGTCAATTCGTATATAGTACCCTTATACAAGGGGTAGAGTTAGTATAGACAAAGGATAACCTTAGACGCATACGTCTTGTAGACGAAGTCTAATAGGTACGTCAGAGGGCAAAAAACCAGCCCTTGCAGTCTAGAGGTATATTAACAAAAAAGGAGGCTTGTTAGATTGCTACTACAAAGGAGAAAGGGAGTATTATAGATATAAAGCTCTAGCTACAAAAGGCCTATAAAAAGGTATTTATTAACGCAGCAAAGGCAGCCTGAAGGCGGTATATTAACAGGAGACTACAGCTAGCCTATATAACAGAGACTAGTAAGCCTAGGAGGTTTTTACGTTAATTCTGATGTCTAAATAGCTTCACTTAGTTGCGTAAAATATCATACTTTTCGTATAGGTGGTTTTTTCGTATGGCCTGTGAGCACCCGCTGACGCGGGTGAGCTGGCGAATCCCGAGAAAAGTGGGGGCGTGGCACGATTACACCAGGGCCTTGAATCGCAAAACGGCCTGGTGTCTCAGCGTCTTGCCGCCCGCCCCCACTGGTTTCTAACACCCCAAATCAATTAGCATCATTGCATGCCTGTGTGCCGTGTCTTATCTGCTTCCTGACAGGCTCCAGATAGATGGCTGCCCAGGCGCGAAAGTTGCCAACCAGTCGCCGCATAATGGATCTGTGGCGTACTAGTTGGTGTTGTAAAAGCGCTTCCTTCCCCGCGACTGCCTTGCCTGTGTCATGTTGATGGGCAAAATTTTAGTAGAAAACCATGAGGTGCTCCTATTCGACTCCCTTTTGGCTTTACTACTAATCTCGGACTCGAAACAGCATCACAGGGAGGGGGGGTGCATCGGATACTCATCCTCTATTGTGTTGTCCCCTCCTTCTGATGGTCTCCAGCAATGCACGCTGCTACCTATTACGAGAAGCACGAGCTACTGACTTAAGTGCCCTCCTCCTGAGTGGGTTGATAAACATGGCTCATCTTTTGCAAGTCGCAACGCTGTGACCCTAGTCCTGGGTGCAGTATCCAGTAGAGTCATGAACGAGGTCCTTGAACGCTTGACCTTTATGGGCCCCAACTGACGGCCTGAGGTCCTTGAACTGCGGGATGTGGGTAAGTGAGCCTGGGGTAGCTAGATTCACGATAGCGAGCAAGAGATGAGGAATCTGCACGTGAAATATATGACATCGGATAAACCGATAAGATAAGCCTTTTTGGCCTCCGTGGACGGATCAACCACCTCACCAGCCTCAGTAGGGCTGCGCGGCCAGACGAGGCTGAAGCCTGGGTCCTTGACTTGGAAGGCGCGCTGGAGCAACTTGGGGTCCAAGCTCTCAATTATTCCAGCGCAAGCCTGAGCAGCGGCGACTGAAATTTGTCTGGGCTAGGACGCCTTCTGTCAACTTTCACGTACCTTTTCTTCGATCATCTAGGAACCACGTCCCGACTTCGATTGAAACAGACGTGGGGTTCTACTCCTGTTTTCGGGTTTAAGTCTGGCCGGTTGACGCCAGCCAGCACAACGCGCCCCCAAGATCCTTATCGGACACGAGGTGACTTTCAACACGCGCTGCGACCTGCACTCCTGGTTACTTGACGATGAGCAACTCAATGCGAGATTTCGTCGATGGCGAGGCCGAGATCGACGATGAGGATGAGGAGTCCATAGACGAAGACGTGGTTTCTTCGCGCAGAAGGAATGCGGCTCCGGAGGATTCTTCTGAAGAGGAAGAGGACGACGAAGACGAGGAGGAGGCACGTAAGGTAGGCAATATTGTCCAATGGCGATTTTGTGACGCACTATTCTGACACTTGCAGATTCGCGAAGGATTCATTGTCGATGAGGATGAAGAAGAGGAAGAAGGCGAGGACGAGGATGCCCACGAACGAAAGCGAAAACGAGAGCACCGCGACAGAGAAGAGGAAGAGCAGCTAGATGAGGACGATTTGGAGCTAATCGGAGAACAAATCGAACGCCGTGCGCCCACACAGGTACGATATCATGGAAGCGAACTTGAAGACATCTTGCTAATATATACTGTAGCCTAAGTTCAAGCGTCTCAAACGGGGCCATCGCGACGAAGATGACCGTGGCCCTGAGCGACGCGGCTTGGAAGACATGTTTTCCGATGACGACGAAGAAGCCAACGAGTCTCGACCCTACAACCGCTCCAACTACCGACCCCAAGCCGATGAATTCGACGACTTTATTGAAGAAGACTACCCAGAAGACGAAGACGAACGCGCGCGCCAACTTGAAGATGCCGAGGTTGCCCGACCTCGCGACAAGGGTGTGGGAGGTGTCGTCGATACCGCTGGTCTTGACAAAGACGCTTTGGAGGATATGGAGGCCATCTTCGGAAACGGAGAAGACTATGACTGGGCTCTTCAGATGGAGGACGAAGAAGAAGATCGTGAGCGTGAGGAGCAGGTCATTGAGCTCAAAGATGTCTTCGAGCCGTCGCAACTCAAGGAGAAGCTCTTGACCGACGAGGACAACCAGATCCGGTTTACGGACGAGCCTGAAAGGTTCCAGCTGGATCGGAAGCCCTTTAAGCACTTGCAAATCAGCGCTGAGCAATTCAAGGAAGAGGCTCGATGGATTGCGGGCCTGATGTGGCCCAAAAAGCTACTCCAATCCGAGCTGCATGGACCTTTCACTAAGGCCATCGGCAAGGTTCTGGAGTTCTTCGTCGTCGATGACGTGGAGGTCCCCTATGTTTTCCAGCATCGCAAGGACTATCTGATTCACGCGAAGAAGACGAAAAACCCAGACCACCGCGATGATCCCGACGCCCCTGAGTGGATTGTTAGCGCAGACAAATTGCTCACCCAGGACGATCTGTGGCGCATCCTGGAACTCGACATCAAGTTCCGGTCGCTCATCGAGAAGCGGAATGCTCTGGAGAAGACGCTCGAGAACCTCAAGTTGACTTCGAGTTTCAAGGACGCCGTGCTCGAGGACATGATTCCTCAGGCTGCAACAATGGAGGAACTGCAAGACCTTCAAGACTACCTTCATTTCCAGTACGCCTCGGAGCTCAAGGACATGTCCTCGATCAACGGCAATGGTAGTCAGATGAAGCGCCCCGGCTCAAAATCAAATCTTTTCGACAGAGTCAGGCGGAGCAAGGCCTTCGGTTTCGTCCGCGCTTACGGGATCACTCCGGATCGGTTCGCCCAAAACACGCTTCGCGAAGGGAACAAGGTTTGGGCCGACGACGACAGCCAACTTCCAGACGATCTTGCCGACTCTCTTACCGATGAGGAGTTTCAAACTGGCGATACAGTCATGTACGCTGCTCGCCAAATGTACGCAGAAGAACTCTTCGTCAACCCTCGTACGCGCAAGCATTTCAGGGTCAACTTTTACCAAATGGGCGAGATCAGTTGTCGTCGGACAGAGAAGGGCTTGAAGAAGATTGATGAATCGCACCCGTTCTATGAGGTAAAATATCTCATCAATCAAACCATTGCCGATGTCGCTCGCCAGCCGGATCTATATCTCAAGATGATGAAGGCTGAAGAGGAGGGCCTCATTGAGGTCAAGCTTACATTGGAGAACGACGATGGGTTCAAGCGCCAATTGCGCCAGGAGTTTATCTCAGACAACTACAGTGAGCTCGCTGATCGATGGAACGAGGAACGCCAAAAGGTCCTCGACCTTGTCGTCCCCCGCTTGTCCAAGATTATCGCCAAGGGTGTCAAGGAGTCGCTTCGCACTGCCTGCCAGGAGGAGGTCCTCAAAACCTGCCGTGAGGAATACTCCAAGAGGCTCGACCAAGCACCGTACAAACCCAAGGGCATGATTCTGGGCACGGTGCCTCGCATCATTACTTTGTCCAACGGCATGGCGGATCCAGCTCGCGACCCCACATGTTGGGCCTCGGTTGAGGAAGACGGCCGGGTCATTGAGCAGGGCAAACTGGGCAATCTGGCTCGTGACGAACGTGCTCGTGAAGAGTTTGTTGAGATTGTCAATAGACGCCGCCCTGATGCCATTGGCGTGAGCGGGTGGTCCGCCGATACCCAGAAGCTCGTCAGAGACTTGGAGAGCTTGATCAGCGAGAAGGGCCTGATGGGGCCCGAGTTCGATGACCCTGAGCTTGGCGAGTACCGTACCGAGCCGCTCGAAGTCATTGTTGTGAATGACGAAGTGGCTCGTCTATACAAGGACAGTCCTCGAGCAGTCGCCGAGCACCCTACCCTCAGTTCCCTCACAAGATACTGCATTGCCTTGGCTCACTACATGCAGAACCCGCTCAAGGAGTATGCGGCCCTCGGAAAGGACGTCACTTCCCTGGCTTTCCATCCCTGTCAAAACCTGCTGCCCCAAGAGAAGTTGCTCAAGCACCTTGAGTCGGCAATGGTCGACATGGTCAATCTCTGCGGTGTAAACATCAACGAGGCCGTGGGCGACTCCTATACGGCTAACCTGCTACCGTATGTCGCGGGTCTCGGTCCCCGAAAAGCCACGAGTGTTATCAAAGCCATCAATGCAAACGGCGGAGCCGTCAGCAGCAGAGACGAGCTTGTCGGCGACCCCGACAGCGGAAAGCTTCCGGTGGTGGGCCCCAGAGTGTGGAACAACTGCGCCAGCTTTCTGTTCATCGACTACGACGCAACGAATCCAACCTCGGACCCTCTCGACAACACTCGTGTTCATCCCGAGGATTACGAGCTGGGCCGCAAGATGGCAGCTGACGCCTTGGAACTTGACGAGGAAGATGTTAAGGCGGAGACTGATCACAACGGCCCAGGGGCTATTGTCCGCAAGCTGTTCAAGGAAGACGAACAGGAGAAGGTTAACGAACTCATCCTGGAGGAATACGCAGAGCAACTCGAGCGGAACTACAGCCAGAGGAAGCGCGCCACACTTGAAACCATCCGCGCTGAGCTTCAGGCGCCGTACGAAGAGTTGCGCCGCAACTTTTCACCTCTTGGACCTCATGATATCTTCACCATGTTCACCGGTGAGACGAAGGATACTCTTGCTCAAGGCATGATCATCCCTGTCAACGTACGCGTAGTTAAAGACGATTTCGCTATCGTCAAACTGGACTGCGGCATAGAGGGCCGTATCGAGTCACACGATGGTCCCGATGGCGTACGAGTCAGGGGTCTTTTGACAAATGGGCAGACGGTGCAGGCCAATGTTCTCGAGATAAATTACAAAGACTTTCTTGCCAAGCTCTCTGCGAGAGATGCCGAGGTCAAACGACCGTATAAGCGCCCGCTGTACCATGGCCATGGGCAGTGGGACGAGAGGCTGGAGGCGGCGGACAGGGAGGAGCTCCGCGAAAAGGACAAGAGTACTGGCCGCACCCAGCGAGTCATCAAGCACCCTCTGTTCAAGCCTTTCAACGGTTTAGAGGCAGAGCAATGGCTCGGCACCCAGGCCGCTGGCGAGGTTATTATTCGTCCTTCCTCAAAGGGTAATGATCATCTAGCTATCACCTGGAAGGTCGCCGATGGTGTCTTCCAGCACGTTGATATCCTTGAGCTCCAAAAGGAGACCGAGTTCTCCGTCGGCAAGCTCCTGAGGGTCGGCGGCAAATTCACCTACAAGGATTTGGACGAGTTGATCCATGAGCACATAGAGGCTATGTCAAGGAAGGTGGACGAGATGATGCAGCATAAGAAGTTTGAGAAGCGGTCCAAGACGGATCTCGGTAAGTTTTTCTGCGGTCTATGGACTTGGTAGCTGAGAGCATGGCTGACATTCACTGCAGAGAAATGGCTCACCACGTACATGGAGGCCAACCCCGACCGCTCCGACTACGCTTTCTGCATCGACCCTAAGCACCCCGGCTACTTCTGGCTCTGCTTCAAGGCCAGTCGCTCATCGCGTGTCAACTCGTGGCCCGTCCGTGTCATTCCCGGCGGTTTTGAGCTGCTCAAGCAGGCTTACCCCGATATGAGAGCGCTGTGCAACGGCTTTAAGATTCGGTACCAGACGGAAATCACCAAGATGCAGAAGGGCGGTAGATAGGCTCCTGTTCATGGCACGCGGAATTCCCACGGGTCCGGAGATCTTCCCGGAATGAGAAATTACGACAACGGTGGCTTGTCGCTCGGGAGCTACTACTGAGCTGGACAACAAAACAGTGAAGACATTTGGTCATGAAGGAACGGAAGGAAAAACCAGTCAGGGCAGAAAAAAAGGGCCGTTCTGTAGTGAGTGAGCGGAAATGGAGTGTTTTATTTAGCAATTCCTTCGGTCTCCTAAAATTTCAATGGGGGCAGAAAGGGGGGTCGAGCAGCATCATTCGTTCATGTAGATTAGTAAAATAGGCAGGCCCTCGAAGACCAAAAGGCCATTAGACAAAATTTGGACTCCCATGACGGCAGCGACCATCCAACTCATTTTTGCCTCAAAAGAAAGCTTCTACATGCGTCGGTAACATAACGCTTTTCGGTATCATTGTTTGTTTCAACACGTCTTTTGAGAAGTCGGCAAGCCGAGCAATTATGACGCCTCGCATTCAGGTTCTCCTATCACGCAAATGACTCTCCGTGACTGTGTAAGCCAAATTTATTACTATCCGTCTTGCATCGAGACGTTTCTAAAAAAAATTGTGGACATACACACTTTTTTTCCAACAAACCAAAACATGTCACAGGAATATCCTCGTACATCAGAAGCTCCCTGAATCAGTCCTGTCACGTGCTCCTTCACGTGCCTACATGTATATAACTAGCAGCATTTTATTCCCTTCCTTATTTCTAGAATTAAGCATCTTTCTCCTATATTCTCCTATACCTTACTATATACTTTAACTTATAATAGTTATAAGCCTAGTTTTACTTACTATTATATATCTAATTTTAATTATTAGATAATACCTTTTTATAAAGAGTATATCTTAACAAGTCTTCTATTTACTAATATATTAGACTAGATTACTATACTTTCTAATATAGTTAAACTAACTAGTTAATATAACTAGCTAACCTAGTACTAAGTACTAAAATCCTAATACTAAGGGTTAGGCGTTTAGTTACTTATTAACTCTAACCTTAAAGATATACTATTAGAATCCCTTACTAAAGAAGGGATCTTAATAATTAAAGACCTAGTAGCTAAGAAATAAGCTATAGCTAAATAGTAGTATAATTCTAACCTTTAGATATATTATAATTATAAAAGCGCTTAGGATAAAGTATACTTTACTCCTTCTACTACTAAAGGTATAACTCCTTCTCTTAAGTAACTACTATGTCTTTTTAATAAGCCTAAGAGACTTATAATCTTATAATTAAATATTATAGAAGACTAAAACGTTACTATTAAGTCCTATAGTATAAGAGCTTTATTATATACTTATTAAGTTAAAAGCCTTTATATAGTACTTAACTAGATAACTAAGATAGTAAGTATTAATTTCCTTATAACTATGTACCTAGAGGTAAGTACTAATAGTAAAGTTATAGTCTAATAAACTCTTTACTATCTAAAAGTAAACTTTATACTAAATAACCTTAGTACTCTTTCTATAGTTAGAAAGGAGTATTAATAAGTTCTTAAATATGTAAAGGGAGGAGTTAACCTTACGCGCTAGTATAAAGACTAGTAAGTAGCCTACCTTTAGGCTTATACTTTTAATATCCCTAAGGTCTAA